>JAVYIG010007567.1:0-100327 GCA_035222895.1 Strongylocentrotus droebachiensis
CCCTAGTACATGTATGTGATGAAACTCAAATGAAGACCTCCCTGTAGATAGATGGCCCACAGGATGGACAGTGTTGGTCTCTCTCTCTCTCTCTCTCTCTCTCTCTCTCTCTCTCTCTCTCTCTCGAGCACTCAGAAAAGTTGTCAGAAGAAGACCCATGAGACCAACATTGTCGGCTGTCAGTCTCATGAACCCGCAACTAAATTTTTCAGAAGTTTTGTTGAGCTCTTGGTCTTGGGAGCTGAGCCAAATCATGCAATGGTATACTTGTAGCTTGAGTTTAGCTATAGAGTGAGTACTAGTGTTGAGGGGGGGGGGGGGGGGGTGCACAGGTCTTACTAAGTGCGGAATGAAAGGGGGACCGTATACATGTAAGTCCACATTTTTTTTTAATTGCTGAGTTTACATTACATTTGAAATTTAATCTGTATTCTTTCTGGTATAGCATGTTACTATTCACCATGTAACAATGTTTTCATGAATATGTATGACTTTATATGTATTTTTATATTATGCAGGGCCCCCAAGTATAACAGTATTTTAACTACTGATGGGGCTACCCTGTTGAAATAAAGCGAAATAAATAATTAAAAACCTTCCCACATTTGTGTTTCAGAATTAATTGCGGAGTTGGAAGAGAATGAATGTGTGGATACATCAGGACGAAATGGAGAGGAACTCCTCAAACAGCCTTTAAGGTACAGCTATAATTTATAAGATAGTTAAACTTTCATTATGTAATGCAGAGATGCCAACCCTCCCGATTTCATCGGGAGGCTCCCGATAATTCACCCCAACTCCCGACCTTACGATTACCATCCTTATCCTCCCGATTTATTTAAAAAAAAAAAAAAAAAAAAAAAAAAAAAAAAAATCATTTTTTTTTTTTTTTTTTTTTTTTTTTTTTTTAAATTATGATTTTTTTTTTTTGGCGCTTATCAGTATATATATCTGTGAATCGAATGAGAAATATCGTCTTTTAACTTTAGCATGTAGTAATTCCACTGTTAAAAGACAAATTAAGAGTAGCGAAAGATTGTTTCAGCATATGGATCGCCGTAACCAATGCGTGGATATTGACACAGAATCCAAATGACGGAAAATCAGCAAAAGAAGACCAAGAAATGGTCTCAGAAGTATAAGACCGAATACAGTATCAAGTACCCGTGTATTCAGAAGTCTGAAAGGAATTCATCATGCATTTTGTACAATTTGTATGTTATTTAAAAAAAAAGTGGGAATTATTTAACTAAATACACATGTAAAATGCTGCAAAATAAGGCTCAGATTGCACCAGAGAGCATCTAGAACCCCAGAGCTTCCAGGGCCCTAAGGCGGGCCCTGGACCCCGGCCGCATAGGTCGGGCGCTATGCGCTCGAGATGTGCGCTACGCGCACATTATTTGGTGTCGGTTACAAATCCTCCCTATTTCTGTTTTCCAAAAGTTGGCATCTCTGGTAATGTCCTCTAGCAAGACATTAGTCTGCATTTGCCACTACCCACCCTGGGTAGTGGATAGGTACCTAATAGAAAGAGGTTCCCTTTAGCCGCAAAATATCTTGGTTTATTTAATGATTTTGGTACGCGTAAAGCACTTTATGTGGGAGGTATGAGTACTACACATAGAAATTGATATTATAATCATTGTTTATTATTCAGAAAGCTAAACTCGTAATAGCGCAATTGTTTTCCTTTGATAAAAACTCGCGCTATATTGTGATCTTTGTATACTGCCCACCATGCACATCAACAGACATAGATTTCTGACAATAACTCATTGCTTGGTGAGAAAAGTAATGATCCAGATTTCATAGGTGATCTTCACGAGTACGAAATCTGTAATATTCAGAGTGAGCTTGTGGTAAAAATCTGATTTAAATTTTAGCTATACATATTCTTCCTTTGTACAATGAATGGAGATAGAAATGGTTTTAATAGTGCTGATTTTGCTTGATTTAATTTTGTTTTGTTTTCCAGATGCCACGTCTGCCAATCACAATTTGCCAACATGCCAAAGCTGAAAGGACACATCGTAAAACACATCATGAAGTGACACAAAGCGTTTGATAAGGTCTCAGGAGAGGACATCAAGCTGTTCAGACAGTAATGTACTCTGGATTGAAGAATGAGTGAAAGAACTGAACTAAAAATCCTTGGACTCCATTGATATGCATGCAGACAAGAGTGTTCAGACAGTTGCATATATATCACATGGTATAGGAAACTAGTTCCTGGAATACAACTGTACTTGGGACTTTGCATGATTTTTGTTTATTGATACATGTAGATGGGTAACATGTACAAAGACATTGTTCAGTAGTGGCGTATCCAAACAGTAAGGGGCTGGAGGGGCTAAATATCTCATCTTACTGCGATTCAGATAGTTCAGTATTAAAGGAAAACACGGTCGTACTTAGCTGCTGAAATGCAAGAGAACAAGGCCATCAAGTAAAGGGAGCACATGAGAGGGGGTTATATCGTATCTGATTATCTCGTGTTATCTTCATCTTTCCCCATTCTCACACTCTTTCTTTTTCTTCATCTCTCTCACTTCTTGACCCCCCCCCCCCCCCCCCCCCCAAATATCAATGAAACTATCTGGCATTGTAGAATCACGTGAATGGATCCGGTATGAAGGTTAAAGAGAAGACTTGCCAAGTAACAAACTATAAGTTTTAATCTTTTGTGACGTTTTCTTCTTCGTTGTATTTAGGGTTAACCATTACTGTGAAAGCTTGATTCTTGTTTGGTTTCTAGACAGTCTAATTGTGACTGACTTTGAATGCTTCCATAGTACCTTTGCAGAGTTCCCAACCATCTTGAAAATCGGGGGAAACCTGCAAAATGAGTTCACTTTCCTCCCAGTCGGGGACGTGTCAGGGAATTTGAGGGGAAAAAAATCCCTCAAATCCCTGAAGGCAAGTCATTTCACCAAAAAAAGACTAGTCTTTTATAAATGTTGTGGTTTCCGTCTGAACACATCTAACCATGTCTCAAACTGGAAATGATGGGTCCTGGAAATTCTTAACTTCATTATGGAAAAATCAGGAGAAATCAAGGAATTTTCTTCTCATGAAATGCTTGGTACCCCACTTTGTGTAATCAGTAATAATCATGTTTACCACTTAAAATTTGTAAGACAGGTTTTTGTTTTTGGTTCCCTTTCTCAATGTTGATCATGATGTAGAGGGAATTTGTACTTGTTCATAAACTGTTTTCTAAAAACCTACGTTTTTTAGATTAATCTGTAGTTGTTTATGTTGTGAGAGGGGAGAAGTAAAATCAGGGCGAGATCAAGCCGTTTATAAATCTTGTTATCATAACAAGTTGGTATAACCGTTATAAGGTAGTGAACTTGTCACTGAATTCCGTCACTTGTTATTGATAACAAGTTTTATGAAACGGCTCAGGAGTTGTTGGGATGAGCAAGAAGAAAGCTTCTTGGAAGATGTTTGCATGAGATAAAACTGACGAGAGAAAGTGAGCGAAAGAATGGTGTAGGGTGGATGGTGGGAGCTGGGAGAGCTTTGGCAAGCACTGATGCTGAGCCCTGGATCTTTAGCTAACCGAGAGATATAGTTGTGACAACCATTCATAGGTCAATTCAAGGAGCTTCAAAGTTCCCTTCCATCAACTTCCATTAACTCGGTGTAGAAGTAGGCAAGTTGATGCACTTTTTGCTCTATAAAGATGATGAACTGTAAACAAAAAATCTCTTGTTTCACTATACAGGCCTGATAAAAGCGCGATTAAAATCGGTTTCCCAATTTTCACTCAAAAGGGGGGGAATGTTGTTAGATGCCATTTCCCCCCGAATCCTCTTCTTTTCTTTATTTTTACTCAAGGGGGGCATGGTTGAGGGAGAAAAAACAAACAATTTTTTTTGTAGTGCTCACTATCACCTCTGACTATACTATTACTGCCTTGTATGGATGATTCTCGTTGTAAAATGTAAATATTGTGTTTAAAACAACAGAGTTTAATACCTAAAGGTAAGGAGACAAAACATTATTAATGTACTACAAATGATGCAATGGAATAAGCACTACAACAGGATCTATCGAGGCTCTATGAAATGACCAACTAAGTGGAAGCACCTTCACAATCGCAATTTTCACTCTCAATATATCAGTTCGTAGTTACAATCTGCGCATGTGCAGATAAAGGTCACTTGTACAAAATTGTAAAACTCACCGAGACTAATACTAGATACATGCTCACGAAAGTTATGTAATCATTATTCATGCATGCACCTGTGATAAATTCTATTGAACACAGGTGGAAGTAATCTTTTCAAGAGGGCAAACAAAGAATCACCTCCATGACTTTGGCTGTGATTATTCCAAAGGCACAAAGTGGGATTTATCTATTTTTAAAAGATCTGTGGATATTTGGGGTCATCTGAACCATGTGCCAACTACAAACTGGTCTATTTAGCTAGCTATATCTGACTTATGGACAGTACTTTGGCCTATATTAACATGATATGTAAGACTTGACTCTTAATGACGAAATACACAACCAATAATATGCTGTACTTTTTATTATCTTATTCAACTTTCAACAAAAGTTTAACAAACGCTTACAATCTCACCATCAACGATACAATATACACATTTTTACATTTTGTTTAAAACCACTGTTCACATGCTAAGACATATAAGCTTGAAAGTCTCTTAGAAGCTCACTGAATAATCAATGAGTTGGTGCTTGCTCTTAGCATATACTGAACACAATTCTATAAAAAGATTTACAAAACAAACATTATAATAACACTAAAAAGACATGCTAGATAGAAGTCATACCCATATCACATCACAAATCAAGTCGTGACATGGTGTAAATACTTCACAGGAGTGAAAGGATTTATCTCCCTAAATTTGGCATTTTCAGCCGGGCAATATCTTCAGATCAAGATCAATTTAACCAAGGCTATCAAGACTGGCTCCACCCACTTCAAATATAAAGTGATGGTAGTTATTTCACTCTTATAATACCAATATCAGCTTCGTTTGACTCATATGGAGGGGTCAGTGACACAAAGACATAACTTCATTGTGAGAAAAAGTAGTTTATGCGTCACTATGTTTCACTAGCCATTGACTTTAATGGGGTGTTGGGTGGAGTAAAGTCTTTGTGTTTCCTGGAAAGCCCACATTTTCTGAACATTTTGATAGCAAATACTCATTTTTGCACAAATTGGAGTTGCGTCTTTGTGTCACTGAACCCTCGATATGCTCTTTAGAGGTAGTCATATTAACTATCCTCTATCTATTGTGGTGCTCCAAGTATTTCAGGAGTTCCTTCTTACTTGATCAGTAGAGCCCTTCTATTACACCTTGGTTGAAAGAGGCAAATACAGATAACATGCCTTGTCTACAGACAGAAGTTGGATGAATAATCCACATAATTGAGTGAAAAGACAATCTTCTACACACATGTATATCCCACATCACATACTACATGAAATTTCAAGATGCACCAATAACCTAACAAGAACAGCATGATTTATATATTACATAACAGTTTCAATCATGTTTCATATGTGACAAGACAACAACTGGTATTACAACACGGTATATCATAAAAAGCTATAATACAATATTTACATAAATTAGAATCAATATATAACTAGTAATCAAGAAATGTTATTTCTTTAATCAGTAAATGAGTATTGATAGACAAATTTGACTTCTGTTTAGCTATTCACATAAAATCTAAACTTTTAAACTAGGTCCAAAGTTGACCAGTTATATTTTCAATGCCCCTCCCTGCCCCTTCAATTTGGATACACAATTTTGAAACAATTTGTCCCTATTTTCACGAAGTGACGGTAGTGAGGAAAATCATAACGCAAAGTGAATGCAATTTTTTTTCACTACCGTCACTTCGTGAAAACGGCGACAAATTTAGCCCCAAAATACAAAATACAGGAGGTTAAAATTTGCTACATGAACCTGCATGGAACTTGTCAATGTGTAACAAAATAGACTTGAAAACTATCTAGCTTATGATTTTTTGAACAACAATACACTTGAGATATTTATATGTTTATTCAGTATTTGACAGGACATTTTGCTGACCAAATGACACAATGTGCAGTGTTAACAATTGCATTTGCATATGAATATTTGAGGAATGTCCCTTATTGGACATTTCTTTCTTATACATGGAATGAACAGTGTTCCTACTTTTAGTTTAAGTTTCATTGTAATGTAATGAAAATGAAGTATGGTGCCATCATCTTTGTGAACTGTGGTCTGAAAGGATGCAGTCGAGGGACCCGTTTCACAAAGCCTTTTTTCAATGACAAATGACACAAATCAGAGACAAATCTGTTGATAACCAATCAGAAGCAAGGATTTCAGTAGCTTATAACAAAACCTGCCATTTGTCACTGATGACAAGTTTTGTGAAACGCCCCCCAGGTGATGCAGGTACTTGAACGGTCCACAATGTCTTCTCCATTCTTGTCTCTAGAATGTTCCCATCTGCATGTCCTCCTGTTACCATGGAAACAAGAAAAGAGTATAAATAAATCAAATCTAAAATAATAATCACAGCAATCAGTGGATGCACAATTCACTTACAAAGCATTAATGACAGAAATGTAAAAGTAGAATGGCAGAATCCTATGATTTGAGACAGTTATTTTCAACATTTCTTTCAAATACCTAATTTTACAGGGTACTATGCTAGAGCGCCGCAGTGGCTGCCTTGCTAAAGCCAGGGTAATAATCGGGGCAGCGCCAGGAGCGTCAAAATGTGACGGACATGTGCGCTATATAAGAAGCCACCATTATTATTATTATTATTACTAAGGAAAGACGTTTTCATTTAAGTTTCCCTGGCCTCTGAATAATAAGGTTTCTAACTTTCTATTTCTCAAAGTGATTCGATATACTCCTTCCATAGTGCTTTTATAACTCACTGAATTAATAGATGAATTAGCTTCATCACAAACAGTTGAGGAGAAATAAACAGAATACATTTTCATCATGATTTTAAAGAAAAGCAATAGCTAAAGAAAATCAATGGCAAATGATAAAATTCAATCCAGAAAAAGAGAAAACTCAAGGTATGTGTTAGAAATGCTGAAAGATGAAACAAAATATATTTTCATCATGATTTTTAAAGAAAAAACAATAGCAAAAGTAAATCAATGGCAAATGAAAAAAAGATATTAAAAAAATGAAACAGCAAGTTGTTAGATCATGCAATTTGAATAAAAAATAAACAAACACAAACAAAAATACAAAAATTGCAAAAGCCAACAAACATAATTGAGAAACAAAGAAACTGAGTTCAATGAAATGGGAAATAGGAATCGTTATCAAATCAAGCAAACACGGTGAATGCTATCAGTTAACCTTTCTGATAATGAACATGATATTACAGAGGCCAACAGGCCTGGTAACAAGAACTAAACTCAATAAACATGAAAGTGGATATCATCATTAAAGCATGAAAACATGGTTGAATGTTTTATCTGCTAAGAGCCAAAAGACATGGCTCCACACTAACGGGCGCCCAGGACAACAAGGGCGCCCAAAATCCAAGTCCAGACCCCCGAAATGTTGGAGTATTTACATAGGGCTCATGCATACAGACTCTAAAAATCCTGACACCTTCCAAAAAATTTAGCGTGAAGCTCCGCAGAAAGGCTGTACAATTAACAGTGACGCCCTTTTGTCTCCCGGCAAACAACCTCCAAAATACAACAATGGCAACAACGGTGGTAAAATAAATGAAAACAATGAACATGAAAATAGGAGTCATAAGTATGATACTTAATTGTAACAGCCCCGTGTAAATTTGTCACTGTTCTTGCCCTCAACAGATGATGAATAGGATAAGACAGATGCAAACAGGCTTCGTAAGAAAAACTGAAATCAAATGAAGCTGAAGCACAAGCAACTGAAGAGGCTTCGAAAAGGTTTCATAATTAGAACTGAACAGGTTTGGTAACAAGAATGAAACTGAAGGAACCTAAAATGGAAGCAGCTGAACAAGTTTCTAACAGGATTCATAAGAAGAACCAAAACTTATGATAAGAACTGAACAGGATTAGAAACAACATCTGAACACAGTGAACCTGAAGCAGAAGCACCTGAACAGGCTTCCAAAAGGCTTCCCCTTTGCAGCTGAATAGTTTCTGTGACAAGAAGCAAACCTTGTGATACGAATGGAATAGGTTTAGTTAAAACGAACTGAACACATTGAAACTTCAAGTGGAAGCACCTGAACAGGCTTCCAACAGAATTCATAATAAGAATCAAACAGGTTTGGTATCAAGAACTGAACTCTGTGAACCTGAAGGGGAAGCGACTGAACAGGCTTCCAACAGAATTCATGATAAGAATCAAACAGGTTTGGTAACAAAAACTGAACTCTGTGAACCTGAAACGGAAGCAAATGCCTAGACGAAGTCCTCGGAGGAATAATAGTCCTCCACCAGATCGGCCATCATCTCATCCTCGTCATAGCTTGGAAGGATCACCCTCCTGCTCCTCCGAGACCTCCTGGCACCACTACCTGTAGAGGCAGCACCCTTGAGGGTACCCTTGCTGGGTTCTTTAGTGGCCCGCCCACTGCTTGCAAAGGCAAGGGGCTTGTGCCTACGTGCAGGGGCCGGAGATTCTTTTGGGGTGGAGCGGTACCTTGATTGCTAGGGAGGGGAGCAACATGCATGGTGATCATTACAACGCACACTCACATGTTTACTTTTTTTATAAAAGCAAAAATACATGGGTAGCAAAACCAATAATACATGCAATGAGCTTATGCATTCAAGAAGTGTTGAAGATACAGACAAAAACAAACAAAAAGATCTTGGAAATTCACTGAACAGCGCAATATCATTTTGCTTGTTGACCTTACTGTCAGAGAAGTTTCTATGTAGTGCTAAAATAATGTGCGGACAAATATCCCTTTAAAATCCCTTTTTTGGGGGAGGGGGGGGGGGCATCATTTATAAGACAGCTTAGTATTTCTAGCAGAGTTTTTTAATGACAAATCACAGCCTATTTTTCTTTGACAAAGTAAATCAGGCTCTATAACATGCTATGCAGACAATTGCTCTATGCTCAATTTCAAACCTAAAACTACCTTTAAACCCAAATTACACCGAAACCCATCCTTATCCTTAACCCTGTAACTCTGACAAAACAAAGCTCAAAGTAAATGTCGGTCCCTCTGAACTGAAGTGAAACCTCTCTATAAAGACCACTCAAGGGAGACAAGAAAATGGTCTTTATAGGCAGGTGGTCTTTGTAGACAGGTTCCTTTAGTACGTGTTTCAATGAGAAACCATTTTCAAGGGAAACAAAAAATGTGGTCTTTCTATACAGGTGGTCGCTAAACCAGGTTTGACTGTATATACATTGGTACTCACCAAAACCTGCATAGCCTGGCCTTCATGGAAGTCCTCCTCGTCTTCCTCTTCCTCTTCCTCCTCCTCCTCCTCTTCATCCTCCTCATTGACCTCTGTGTGCATGGGATGCCTGTTATCAAAGACGATGAAAGCATCTCGGTATTAGCGGCTGTCTGATCGCTTACAAGATGATTGACAAAGTCAGGTGATTTACAGAAATGTTATAGTCAATATCGAGGGGTCAGTGACACAAAGACGTAACTCCATTTTGAGAAAAAGTGGTTTATGTGTCGCTGAGCACTTGGGCCTTAAGGAATTAAGTCTATGTTTCACTAGCCATCAACTATAATGGGGTGTTGGGTGGAGCCAAGACTTTGTTTATCCCGGAAAGCCCACATTTTTCTGAACATTTTGATATCAAATACTCATTTTGGCGAAATATGGAGTTACGTCTTTGTGTCACTAAACCCTAGATATCATGTATTCCTTTAAGCGATGGTGTTGTCAGACCAGCATAGGACACCTCTCACAGGGTAGTGGTATATCATGACCTTTGACCCAATTCATGAGCCTGCAGTTTATCTTGCTATTGACGATCAATGCCATATTTAAGTGTGGATCATCTCTAGTACTGAACTAAATAACCCTGTTCTTGTCCCAAGCCTTAGCTATACTTGCTTACTATTTCTGACCGATTAACAGCCCTCAATTTCCTTGCATCATTTCTGTACTTTCTCTCTAGTCCTGGACTTGATCTATACCTCTACCTGTCTATAGTATTAGCCTTGCCTTTTTCCTGTATTCCATTCCAACCAATAGGCAACCCTAAATTTCATTGCTAATGCTCTATTATGACATCATGTCAGGTTTCAGAACTTCAGAAAAACTGTTTCTATATATATATATATCTTGCTCCTGTAAATCTCTGTAGTCCTGGACTTAGTCTAACCCTGTACCTGTCCCTAGTCTTAGCCTTGCTTGCTTGCTTTCTGCCTTGATAACTATGCCTAGCCCTAGCTTTCTTTGTCCTGGCCCTCTGGCTGTTGAGCCAAGATGACATGGAGGCTTGTGAGTTTGGACCTGTATCCTCCACCCTGTGGAATGGGGTAAGTACATGTAAGTACAATGGGGGCACACGCCCCTTTATAAAAATAACTTTTAACAAAAAAATGAGAGGGAGGGGGGTGAGAGAGAGAGAGAGGGGGGGAGAGAGAGAAACAGAGAGGTAGAAAGAAAGAGAGGAGGAGGAGGGAGGGGGAGAGGGAGATAAAGGGGGAGGGAGGGGGAGAGGGAGATACAGGGGGAGGAAGTGGGAGAGGGAGATAGAAGTCGGAAAGCGTAAGAGAAAGGGGAGGAGGGAGGGCGAGAGAGAGAGAGAGAGAAAGAGAGGAGGGAGAGTGAGAAGGAGAGAGAGAGAGAGAGCGAGAGAGAAAGTGAAAAGGAGAGGGGAAAAGAACAAGAACTCAAGATAAAAGCAACCCTCCTGCAGGTTCCATGCTCTGGCGACTACTGCTCAGGGGTCAATGTGTTATACTACATGAGTTCTTAACATCATTCCTGGACCAAACAATACACCTAAGCCTAACCCAAACCTAACTAAACCTTACCTCACAGCCAATTGGAACCCTATCCTACACACCACATCACCACACCACTTCTGGAGCAATTGTTGTCGGAACATACGTGGGACCACCTTCCTGCACCCTCCCCCTAATCAGAGGCCTTCTTATTTTATATTTCATTCACTGTAAATCATAACACAGAATGTTAGCAGAGCTGCCAACCTTGTGCGACCAAAGGAAGGAACCATGATGGCAAAAAAAGTAATTTTAAGCAAAAAAGGGAAATCATAAATGTCCATTCCTCATGCTCTTTTTTCCATATGAGCAGGTATTTTTTGTTGTTATTATTTTGGTATCATCGGCATTTCATTCTTTTTGAGAATATTTTTCTCTTCAAGTATGTTTTCAAGTATGTTTTAAACTTAGTTTTCTATTGAATTTGCGATCAAATCAACATTTTAGAGCAGTTGTTTGACGTGCGGTATGTAAAAAAAAAAAAAAAAAAACGTACTACCATAATTCGGAGGAAAAACCGGAGTAATTCCGGCAAAAACGGAATGGTTGGCAGCTCTGCTAGAGGCCTCAAACAAAACCTCTAGCATGCTCCATTACATGTCAGATAATCCTAGTCATTACAACCCCATCTTTGCGTCTTTTGTTTCTTCTAGACTGGAAACAAAATAAATGATAAGAAGTGATAGGAAGCACTCACTCAAAATCTCTGTCGGATCCTTGGAGTGATGTCGTCTCCTCGTCTCCTCGGAGACGCTTCGCTGCACCGGTCACGTTGATGTGGGCATCCCTGGACAACCATTGGTCGTTGGAACTCTCATCTGAGGCAGGAGCAAAGAAAGTGGCAAGATGAAAATGTCTGTTTAGATCTATAAAAATTACTATTGTGTGTGATTTAACCATCTGCAACATAACGATCTGGTCACTTAATACTTTTTTCTAGTTATCCTCTCTGTGTCTCTGCCAGTCTGTCTATCTGTCACTCTAACTCTTTCTATGACTCTGTCTCTCTCTCTATTTCTGTCTGTCTCTTTGTGTCTGTACGTCTGTCTACCACACACACACACACACTCTCTCTCTCTCCCTCCCTCTCTCCATCTCTCTCTCACACTCCTCTCATTACTCCACCTACCTCCTTGCATGGCCATCTTTCTCTTCATTCCCTTGGCTTGTTTCTTGCTCATCTTCTGAATCCTTGGTACCTCTGGCGGTCTCTCTATCAGGTCTCCCTGCAGGAGTGAATGGCGGTAGATCCTTAGAGGGGCCCACTCCTCACTCTCCTGCTCCGTCATCCCTTCCTTCAGGTTCTTGTCCAAGTATTGCAGCCTAGAAGATATATCATCAAAGAGCACACAATTGTTCAAATTAATTGATTTCAATCCTAGACATGCACCTAAAATCAGAATGCAAATTTTCTCTTTAAAAATTTATCAACACGACGACCTGGGACCCGTTTCACAAAGCCTTTTTTCAATGACAAAAAGCAGTGACAAATTTGTTGATAACCATTCAGAAGCAAGGATTTCAATTGCTTATAACAAAAACTGTCATTTGTCACTGATGACAAGTTTTGTGAAACCCCCCCCCCCCTGCCCCGTCAACATGGGTTACTCTTTCCCTATCCATCAACAAGTTAAACATACTTCTTCGGAGCCAGCCCTGGAAACAGTGTCAAATTTACTTGACACCTGGAAAAGAAAGCTCTTGATAAGAAGTAAGGACCTGCATCTTCAATCATGGAAAATACTTGGTGCCCAAGGAGTAATGCTAGAACCAACAGGTTAACTTGCAAGAAAACTGGAACCTGTTTCACAAAACTTGTCATCAGTGACAAATGACAGTCTTTGTTATAAGCTACTGAAATCCTTGCTTCTGATTGGTTTTCAGCAAATTTGTCACTGATTTTTGTCATTTGTCACTGAAAAAAGGCTTTGTGAAACGGGTCCCTGGTCTCACAACCAGGATGACCTGATAATTAATTTGTCATGACACTCACTCTATCCACTCATACCATAGTCACACGTTCAATTTAACTCCATACCGCCTCCAAACCGACCGATTCTTGGCCCTTGGAGGTTATAGAATTGTCATTAGTTGGTCAGTAGTCAGTCTTGTAGGTGTGACTTGGGTATAATACTAATTTGGATTTATATAGCACTTAATACAGTATATTGTCTGTTAGCGCTTTATAAATATTTTTACCCCGGTCATTGGATTCATTCATGCACAATGAGCACCATCTCCACTTCCTGGGGAGTATTCCTACCATATGGTCACCATGAGGGCATAGACAATTACTATCACAAATGCTTTTCGTCATCCTACCAGGTCCCCATTTCTCTCTTGGGTATTGAGTGGCAAATATAGATTAATGCCTTGCCAAAGGACATTCGTGACGTGTTGGGGATCGAACCACGACCTTTGAATTTCAAGTCAAGTGCTTAAACCACCCGACTACGACTCTTCTAATAAGCCAAACAACCTCAATATTACTGTTTGACTTGTCTCAGAACAGACTAGTATTAACACGCTAGAATATACAATGAATTACACAGTATCTTTTAAAAGCTTACTGCTGAATAACTTCTTAAAAGAAAGGCTATAAACTGACTTACACAGTCCGTTTATCTTGTCTCATCAGTTTACTGCTGAATTCAGTCAAGATCTCCAGGTAGCCCAGGTTAGGTGGAGGGCCATACTCGTTAGCTGGGTCTTCAAGCGGAGTCAAGCCGAACTGAATACCCTCCCTGTTTGACAAAACAAGACATATCTAAAAGGTAACAATCACATTGAAAATAATTTGTGCGGCTCGGGATGATAGTAGCCCCGAGATCACCCCGAGATCACCCTTGTAGTCGATTAATATTTGCTTAATAGATCTTTATAAAAGTAATATTTGAAGCTCACATTTTGAATTAAATATAGGGACAAGAAACCCCTAAAATACATCTGTTTTGTTTACAAAGTTTAACTTTGTTTAACAGTAAATGATGCACTCAAATATCTGTATACATAAATATTGCCTTTGTATGGTAGGTGAAATAAGCGAAATGTTGTGACAAAGTATTTGACCACATTCTAAGGTAGCACACATACTTGTGTAAGGCAGCAACCGCATCCCTAGTCTTGATCTGATCAAGACCAAAGGTCAAAGAGAAACGTCTCGCGAGTTCCTTGATAGCATTGAGTTGACTCTGCGTCTTGGCCTCGTCGTAACCCATGTCTCCTTTCATGTCCTTGAATAACTGCATGAGAAAAACAACAGGTCAAAGGTCAAAGTCAAAAAAAGGTCAAATGTAAAAGGTCAATGAGAGCAGTATAGATAATTTGTAGACAGCACCGAGTTGACTCAGAGTCTTAGCCTTCTATCTCCCTTCAAGTCCTTTAATAACTGTTTCGTGGATTCAATTAAAATCATAACAGAACAATTTAAGGTGAGGGATCAAATTGAATAAAATCTAATCTTCTCCCATATTTTATTTTATGTAAGACTATAGATGAATAAAATCAATATTATCAGAGTTAGATCATTTATGGACAGTTTCGACATCATATCAATGAAGACATAGTAGATCAATTTACCCTGTAAATCAATTTTAGCTACTCAGGGTGATAGTGATTCCCCTCAACCACGCCCCCCTTGAGAAAAAAAAAAGAAGAGGATTCGCGGGGAAAAAATGGCATCTAACAACATTCCCCCCTTCCGATTAAGACAATTGGGGGCCAAATAGGGAAGAATAGAGAAACTAAGGGGGAAATCGGAAAAATCAGGAGAAAATAGGGAGAAGAAAAAAAAATGTGTTTTTTTTTTTTTAAATCGGGAAGAAAAAAAAAATCGGGAAAAAATCGGGGAAAAAAAAAAAATCTGTTTTTTATCAGGCCTGCTACTGCAAATCACTTGATAGTACAAATTTAATCCAATTAATCAAATCCTTGTCGAGCATTGATAGAAGAGGATAAACAATTTCACATAAATATCACAATAGATAGTGAAAGTTAAACCTAATAAATAGAGTTAGGGCTAGGACTTGGTTTTAGGTTAGGTTTAGTGTTAGGGTTCACGGGGCGTATAGTATTTGGTTTAGGGTTAAAGTATGGGATTTGGTCTAAGAGTATAGCAAATTGAACATGGTGTGATTAATGCTACTAAGACATATGTCTAGAATCAAGAATTGGTCTTACCTGGGTCAGACTAAGACCAAGTGTTCTGGCACAGCTGATCTTGTGATATAGTATTTGGTTTAGGGTTGGAAGTATGGGATTTGGTCTAAGAGTATAGCAAATTGAACATGGTGTGATTGGTGCTACAAAGACATATGTCTTAGAACCAAGATTTGGTCTTACCTGGGTCAGACTAAGACCAAGTGTTCTGGCACAGCTGATCTTGTGATATAGTATTTGGTTTAGGGTTGAAGTATGGGATTTGGTCTAAGAGTATAGCAAATTGAACATGGTGTGATTAATGCTACTAAGACATATGTCTAGAATCAAGAATTGGTCTTACCTGGGTCAGACTAAGACCAAGTGTTCTGGCACAGCTGATCTTGTGATATAGTATTTGGTTTAGGGTTGGAAGTATGGGATTTGGTCTAAGAGTATAGCAAATTGAACATGGTGTGATTGGTGCTACAAAGACATATGTCTTAGAACCAAGATTTGGTCTTACCTGGGTCAGACTAAGACCAAGTGTTCTGGCACAGCTGATCTTGTGATATAGTATTTGGTTTAGGGTTGAAGTATGGGATTTGGTCTAAGAGTATAGCAAATTGAACATGGTGTGATTAATGCTACTAAGACATATGTCTAGAATCAAGAATTGGTCTTACCTGGGTCAGACTAAGACCAAGTGTTCTGGCACAGCTGATCTTGTGATATAGTATTTGGTTTAGGGTTGGAAGTATGGGATTTGGTCTAAGAGTATAGCAAATTGAACATGGTGTGATTGGTGCTACAAAGACATATGTCTTAGAACCAAGATTTGGTCTTACCTGGGTCAGACTAAGACCAAGTGTTCTGGCACAGCTGATCTTGTGATATAGTATTTGGTTTAGGGTTGAAGTATGGGATTTGGTCTAAGAGTATAGCAAATTGAACATGGTGTGATTAATGCTACTAAGACATATGTCTAGAATCAAGAATTGGTCTTACCTGGGTCAGACTAAGACCAAGTGTTCTGGCACAGCTGATCTTGTGATATAGTATTTGGTTTAGGGTTGGAAGTATGGGATTTGGTCTAAGAGTATAGCAAATTGAACATGGTGTGATTGGTGCTACAAAGACATATGTCTTAGAACCAAGATTTGGTCTTACCTGGGTCAGACTAAGACCAAGTGTTCTGGCACAGCTGATCTTGTTGTTCTCTCGTGACTTGGCTAGGGTCATCTTGATGATATCACCATAGTCATTGTAAAACTAGGCAAAGAAAGTGAAACATACCCAATCAAATTACACACAAAATCCCATTGACTTTTCTGAGTGGGCAATAATATTTGTTCACTGGTTTACTGTATAATATTATTGACCGGCAAATTACACACAAAATCCCATTGACTTTTCTGAACGGTCAATAATATTTTTTTCGCCCATAGTTTTGTTGGATTATCAAATAAACCTCAAGAGCAGTACAATTTAAAAATTGCCCTGCTCAGATGTCTGATACGGTTAATAGTAAATAAATAATATTCAGTTCTTGTATAGCGCATATCACATTATAGAACGTCCCTATGTGCTTCCAAAGAGTTTTGGAAATTATAAACCTAGCTTTAGCTCTGGCAGCGTTACCAGCGCACAGTGCATTTCAAGGAATATTCCTACCAGGTACAAATGTAGATTAATGTCTTGCTAAAGAACATTAGTGCTGAGGCTGGACTAGAACCGCGGACCTTGTGATCCACAGTCTGGTGACATATCCACTCGACCACGACACCTCTTATTGTGCACATTCACTTTCATTTCAGATTTCTAATTTTTCAATACAGCCATTACATCTTTACAGAACACAAATAATCAGTCAAACTAACAAAAACAGATCAAAATACTTCTGTAGAAATAAGTATCAATTGATAGGGTATTATTGAGAGCTCCACAGTTAAATCCATGAACCTACAAAACAAACATTCTCTAGCATGGACATACATACGGAGCATCTATCCAGGTATAGCACAGGGTCACAGACGAATCACTCTGTGCCTATATTAGTTCACTAGATCATAGGGCACATAACAATTGTTGGGTATAATACTGTTTTTGTTATTATTTTAACAAGAGAGAGAGATAGTGGTAGTTATTTTACGTGACTGCTAAGAAAGCATAAATGCGTGAGTAAGCAACCAGAGGACAGATGGCTTTAGGTCCTCTCCAAGAGACCTGGTAATGAGGATTAATGCCTTACCTAAGGGCACTAGCGCATCGCCTTGGTTTCTAACCCAGGTCTGCGGAAAACGAGACCACTGCTCTACCAACTGAGCTATCACGCCTCCCTTCAAGACACCTACCTTCATGTAATGCTTGAAGATTCCTGATGCATTCCTCATCTCAATGATGCTGAATACAATCTGTTTACAGAAGGCTGCCAGGAGGTTACGTCTCTTGTGGAGCACCTCAATCTTATGGGAGTCATCACCGTCTTCTTCCTCATCTGTGATTTGTAACAAGAGATGGAGCTAACATGAATATGAGAATGTAGGATTCTTATGGGGCGTTGCAAGAAAGATGCAATCAATTGCAAATTCTCCAAATCAAGCGTAAATCTTGTGATTAATTGTAAATTTGCAATTGATCACAACTGAACTTTCTTGCAATGCCCCATTAGTAAGAGAGAGAGAGAAGGGGGGGGGGGGCATAAAAGCTAGATCTAGTTCACTTAATTGAATTGTTAAACTTTAATCCTTACAAAATCCTAGGAAATTTAGGAGACTACTGGGGCGTTGCAAGAAAGTTGACTTGCAACTTGCAATCAATCGCAACTTTCTTGAAATGCCCCATTAATATGCTACTTATTGATATCAGTACCAAAACATGCTACTTCCATAGATTTGTTTAAAGGTAAAGACCAGTAATGGTCATGCGATTGCATTGTGAAAGAAACGTTGTGGAATCGATCAGAAAAGGTCGATCATCTAGCATCTAGCATCTGCAAGGTTCTGGAATCATCAAAATGATAAGAAATTTGGCTCATTCTTCGTAAAGTTACAAGCACTATACACAGAAAGATGTATATGGGACTACCCTATCTCTCTCACCAGACCATGAGAGAAATAAATTTACCAAATATATGAATTAGTAGGCGGTTTCCCGGCAAATTTTTTATCATCATGTATTAGTCAAAACATATTCTTTCACATGATTGGTAATGAGAGCTTCCATTTCATTTTTTGAAATTGGGGCGTTGCCAATACTGGTCTTTACCTTTAAGAAAATCTAAGGCACGCATAAAGGGTGATTTCATTAAACTGTATTAGACAATACTGCATTACGATGAAGTTTCAAAATTGGTGATTTAAAAATCCTGGGATGGATCATGTGTTGGAACTCTTATGAGGCAGGGATTGGCCTATTGTTGATAGGAAATGTCATGAATATGATTAGATAAGACCCTGCCTCCCATAATAAATCATTGCAAACATCTTTATCCAACCATTGTCTGTGCAGGAAAGAACCATGCATAGAGAACAAGTAGTTAAATCACTATATCTTGTATTGTCTAATGCAGGTAAATGATATATGTTTATTTTGCAAACGAGTATTATTTTTGCCACGTCTATTATTGCTGTGTCATATCTTTCTAAGTGTACTATGGAATTTTATTTTAACTGTTCTGTATAAACGTTATGCTTTTTGTTGTAAATATGTTCATGTTTATTCAGGGCCCCATGGAAGACCACTACTTATTGGTGAATGGGCTACCCTGACAAAAGATTAGAAATAAATAAAAATTAAAAAATTAAAAAAAATATCTTACCGTCATCATCTTCTTCAACAAAAACATGCTCCTGCACGAAGTCTGAGAGCAGTGTCTGGAGATTGAGGTTTGCTTCGTAGACGAGTGGTGCGAGGGTGGGCTGAGCGGCTAGCTGTCTGCTGAACACCACCATTAGGTCACAGATTGTGATGAAAGCCTCTTCTCGGATCTGCTCGCTGCCGTCGATGAGGAGCGTCGAGCAGGTCTTGATCAGCTCACTGACATTCCGACGAATCTTCTTCATCTCGCTCTGTCATGTGATGAGAGAGAGAGAGAGGGCGGGATAGGAAAGGAGAGAGAGAGAGAGAGAGGGAGAAAGAGAAAGAGAGCGGGATAGGACAGGAGAGAGAGAGAGAAAGAGAGCGGGATAGGAAATGAGAGAGAGAAAGAGAAAGAAAGGGGGAGAGAGATATAGAGTTTTAAGAGCAATATTACATTAGATTGATAGTAATATAATTCAAAAAAATAAAATAATGGAGGATAAATTGCCAAAAGACCTTGAAAAGACTGAGTTTTTGATGGTTTATAGTAAGAGTGATTGATATTGGACACATTTGCCTGTATTTATTGTTATTTGGTTCCATTAGCAGGGCTCCATACAATTTTTTTTGAAAGGAGGTCCGGATTAAATTGTTAACAGTTTGTATGTATGTATGAGCCCTATGCAAAAGCTTCAGAATTTGCGTGTACGGACCCATCATTTTGGGCACCCATGTGTCCCCGGGGGCCTGTTAGTGTCGAGCCATGCCATAAGGCAGTATTCATAAAAAGAAGGCCAAGTTACAGCTGGTAGAACTTATTCAACTGACTGATATAAAGTGACACATTTTGATCTCTTTATTACAAACAGATAGGACATTAAATGGAGGCCCCGTGTAGAGAAGAGTCACTACCTTTGCACGTTAAGAACCCACTGCACTATTCGTATAAGAGTAGGGGGGAAACCCTGGTGTAGTGGTCCACCTGCACACCCCAGTATAGTACGACAATACTCTGTAAAGACGGATGTACTCAAATGGGAGAAAAATAATCATGAAAGCAAAACAGGGAATTATTTACCATTTCTGGGTTTTGATTGTCTAGCTTGGTCATGGTCCACATGATGGCATAGTGACAGCAGGAGATGGCCAAGGTGAAGATCTGATCTGGAGCTGCTCCTCTCTCTGAGCATCGCTTCACCAGGCTGAACAGAGAATCATACAGCTCCCATCGGGTCAGGTCATGGCAGCTGAAGAGGTCAAGGGGTCAAAGTTCATACAACATTAAAAACCTATGCATACTATCAACAATATATGTTCTTCTATCGTTAATATGTACGGTCACTTAGTATCAATAGGCTGAACAGAGAATAATACAGCTCCCATCGGGTCAGGTCATGGCAACTGAAAAGGTCAAGGGGTCAAATGTCATACAACATTAAGAATCTATGCGTACTATCAACAATATATGTTCTTCTATCGTTAATATGTACGGTCACTTAGTATCAAAATGCTGAACAGGGAGTCATACAGTGACGATCAGGGGGGTGTTTCACAAAGACTAAGATCGACTTTAAGTTGGACTTAACTATGGCAGCCGCAGGCCATTCATACCACTGGTTGCTCTCACCATTGGTCTCTCAATTATGATCTGTAGATTTGTGACAATGATTTGTACGTCCCTTGAGAAACCAATGCCAGGAATGGTTAGAGGATCTAGTGGCATGAACGGCCTGCCAGAGTTAACTACTACTGTATGTCTAATAAACAGGACTTGAAAATGTGCCGTTTTCAAAATTGCATCCCAGAAAATTGCCAACCATAAAATTGACTACTATGCACAGAGGAATGAATTAAATTCCATTTTTTCACTTTACCTGTAGAAAGAAGCAATTCTTCTGATACTGGATGAGATGTTATAGAGGTCATCTTCTGTGGGATTCTGGGTCTGAAATAAAATTATTGAAATCATTTCTAAGCTTGAAAAACACTTTCCAACAAATTCAAATATACCAAGTGTACATTATACTTTGTAAATATGAAATCCAGGCTCTAAAGTTTTCTGTTTCTAAAATTCAATTCATAAAGACATTTGATAGGCAGGCTTAATGATTTAAATAAGAGAAGTATTAAACTTTTGTACTAAATGTTAACATTTTATTTAACATTAAAGGCATCGTTTAACAATGTTAAATCTGAGATGCACGGCCCTACGTGCTAGCAGTGTCTGTGATATGGTGTAATATTGAAGCCCTAAAAAAAAAATTGCGTTGTTTCAGAATCTGAGACAAAGTTACCGGATCCCTTTAAAGGTAATACAAAGTTTTGGTATGGGGTCATGAATTTGGTTCAAATAAACATATTGGAAGCATATGCGATCCTACAATATTCAGTGATCGTTGTCGCGGTCGAAATCGACTATAAAGTTATAAAATTGTAAATAATAAACACTTTATGTTGAATAGCTCCCTCTCAAGGTCAAGATATTAATTAAGCTATAAAACAATGTTATTGACTAAAATCGACCGATTAGCTATTCCCGTTCGGAAATTATATACCACAACTACTTATTCTGAGATTTTCATGGTCGCAGCTACTATTGTACGGCCGTAGGAGCTTTTTGAAATTCATCAAAATTTACCGGGAGCACCGGTAAATCTGTATATTTCATTTTTCTCGAAAGCAGAAGTGTTTTGGGGGCTAAAATTTCTAGTGCTTTTAATACATCCACAGGGGCATCCACATATATCAAAATTGTAACGAATCACTATCCATCCATTTTTCAAAATTTCCCAAAACTTTGTAATACCTTTAAGCTAATATTAACTTTCACATTTTGGGATGATCTCTTATCTAGATCTGCTACTCACCATAAGGTACACATCAACGCTTCTCTTGAGCCTTTCAGCTAGGTTATCTAGGAGTGTACTCTGTGCAACCTGAACCCTTGGTGTGGTGCTGTAACGCTCTCCTAGAAGTGTCTCATACGTCTTAGCACATGCATCCAGAACCTGACGGAACAAGAGTTTGTAAAACAAGGAACTTCATTAAAATCAAATGATTGCAAAGTACGATCTGATGTCAGATGAAAAAATGTTTGAATTCTTGAGATTCAATCTACAATGGTGTTTTTAAGGAGTGTACTCTGTGCAACCGGGACCCTTGGTGTGGTGCTGTAACGCTCTCCTAGAAACGTCTCATATGTCTTAGCATGGGCATTGATTTAATGTGTGCACATATTAATGTGGAGGGGTATTAGGGCTTTCTCTATATTCAGAATGAGAAACAAGTCATTTACATCAAGTAGTTCATTGAAATTTAGAATATATGATAGTTGTGATCCTGCAACATGAAATCAAGATGCCCCAAGTAATTAACGGTAGATAATTACCTGTAAATTGCACAACACAAAACACTCTACAGAAGCTGAGCAAGTTCATGAGATTATACATTACCTCAGACTCTGTATGCTTCTCTACGATGTCCCTCATCTGGATCAGAAGGGAATCAAGATGCTTGTCCAGACGGGTCGTGGTGTAGATCTCTACCTCAAAATGTTGAGGGATCTCCAGCAAATTGGCAACTTTGTCCCAATCCGTGTTGAACTGTTTTCAGAAGAAATGAATGAGGTAAAAATATTATCAAATGTATAGAACAAAATGACTTGGGATGGGGATGGGTATGAATTGCACATGTGGTCAGAAGAGTTGGATAATCCAGAACCTCCCATACCCCAAATAAAATACAGTGAAATATATCTCACAATAAACTGAACCATACTGGGCTTTTGGACGGCTTGTTTTCACTGGGGGCCATCAAGATCCTGCTCACTTCTTGCTTGACATATTCCAATTACTGGTAATAAGAAAATACAAATAGGGATGAAGGACAAACTGGACTAAAAACTTAACTAGAAGCTTTAAGCATTTATATTGGAAAATTGTAATTACTGTTTAGGGAAAAACATGTACCGTAATACAATCATTTCTAATGCACATTATCTTGCAAACAAAATATTCATACAAATTGAGAGAGATAGAGAAATTACAAACAAAGCTCACAAGAGCTGTATATTTCTTGTTTAAAATTATTATCTTTATCATCTTAAAGTACCGCATGAGGGGGGGGGGGGTGGAAGTGGTATCTCACCTTGGCAAGTAATTCTGGTAGCTTGGTGATGAAATGCTCTGTAAGTTTCATCTTGTCCTCCTGAACAACTTTCTTTTCTTTGCTTGTCAACAGAGTCTACAATATGAACAAGACCCATGCTTTATTATAAGTTTAATGTTTCAATATTTCTGGGACAAAATCTTTTGACAAATCAATCTCTCTTACCTGCTAAAGTAATTTACAAGGATAAGCCTTGTAAATGGAACAATTAGATCAAACTTATGTATGTGGTGCCCTCATTAGGAGATTCAAATATTTGACTGGAGACATGAAGGCTGCGAGTTTGAGCCTCAGCAAGGCTTAAACATCCTTTTTGTGAGAACATCAATCTACTGTGGTATTCAGGATTATTTGACTCAAATTTTTTTCCCTTTTTTTCATGGCATCTTGTTTGTATTATTTATACTGCATTTAAAACTTAATGGAAATCACATATGCATATTTCATTTGAACAATAACACTTGAATCTTAATCCGTTTTGTTCCATCCAGTTCTTTAAGAATGTTTTCATATCTTAACTTTGGATACATATTATTTTGCAACTATAAAATAAACAACTTTAAAATAAAGGTACCTGATTCTCATCTCATTCAGGAAGAGACAAACAAAATAGCTGTCCTTAGTTTCTTCGCGAAATCAAATTATTGCAGGATATATTTGTCACAGTATGTATGATGTTTGTACCTTTTTTGCCGAGCCTCTGCCGATGGGTGGATGACCGAGAGCAGACTGTCTGACAGCAGACACCATGATCTCGATCAGAGCTGTCTCCTGTCTATCATCAAGAGCTAGAGGGCAAAGCAAACAAGATCAACATTATAATATCCAGGGGGGCTTTTCACAAAACTTGTCATCAGTAACAAATGACAATTTGTGTTATAAGCTACTGAAATCCTTGCTTCTGATTGGTTTTCAGCAGAATTGTCACAGATTTTTGTTATTTGTCATTGAAAAAAGGCTTTGTGAAACGCCCCCCAGAACACACCAAGTGAATTAACAGTTTCTTTATTTATAATTGGGTCCCCTCAGGGGGTGTTTCACAAAGGCTAAGATCGACTTTAACTATGACAGGCTATTCATGCCACCGGTTGCTCTCACTATTGGTCTCTCAATTATGACCTTTAGATAATATTTTTTCCTTCAATAATGAAGATAAAGATAAAGATTAAGTCTAAATCTGAATATTTAATTGCAGCTAAGCATGACAAGTTCAGCCTCCATTTAAAAAAAAATTGTATTTGAGTTGTAGTGGTTTTCATGATATTTTTGTCATTTCACATTCCTGTACATGATTGTAAAAAGCCAGTTGGCTTTAATGTTATCATTGAGTACCCAATAAAAATAAATAAATAAATAAAAACACAATGTACCTTCTTCTCCTCTGCCGGGGTCTTCTAGCAGCAATTCAGTCATACAATCCCAGTCTCGAATCATCTCATTGATGTCCCACAGAGAATCTACCAGATATGCTGCATGCTCATGAAGCTATGAACATTGGAAGAAAATAAATATCTTGGGTTAAAATGTAGATCCAGCTTTAAAGAGAAGGTTGAGTTCTGGGGAGAGGTGACAAACAATTTGAGCGTGATATCATTGTTATGATGCAAGTGTGGAAGAACATCAGATGAAAAATGTTCCCTGTAAAGCATGGCTCTTCAAATGCCTTCATATTCCAAATATGACAGGTAACAGCTTAAAAGTGGGGCCCAATTTTTATGCCATATGTTTGAGTAGTTCCATATACATCCTTCTGTATACAGCGCATGTTACTTTACCAAGACTGGGCCAAATTCCTTATCATTTTAATAACTCCAGAACCTTGCAGTACACATCAATACTTGTATGCAACATGATTAACTTTTTCTGATTGATTCCACACCGTTTCTTTCACAATGCAATCGCACGACCAGAACTCAACTTTATCTTTAAATAGTCATTTAGTCATAGAATTTCAGTGTCCCATATGACGTGGGGAGGTATCAATCAGAATTAATCAATTTCACAAGACAAAAGTAAACACAAGCAAACATAAAAGTTCTTTCATGACGTTTTTTAAAAAATGTATGTCATTGTCTATATTGACATCCTACACTTCAGTTAAATCAGCAACTTCTGTAAATTGTAATTAATGACCATTTTCACAGCAACAAACTTTCATAAATCACCAAAACTTCAATGTTATGTCAGTTGTGAGTGATTTACTTCACAGCATGATTTTTTTTTGCAACTCTAAACCACTTTGTGAAATTTGTGAACATTCCATGCATGTGAATGCTTCTGATTTCAAAGTAAATCCTTACCGGGAATCGCGTATTTGAAATTCTGTCCACTTACCTCACTCTCAATGAAAAACTGTACGAGATCTTTGATCAGGGGTGCATTGATGTTCCTTCTCTTTGTACGTTTGACCTTGGCAGTCTCTTGATCTTCACGTTTGAAGAGACGTTCATTGAGGAACTCTCCCGCTGCCTGGGCCACTGCTCGGCTGGAGGAGTAGACCAGCTGGTAGACGTTCTCACAATCTTCAGCACTCAAGATGTCCTCGTTGTATCTATCAACAAGCAGAGAAAAACATTAACTCTTCAGAGTTTTACATGATAAAGTTAAAACCGCAAAGTATAAGCATGAAGATCTTGGAGCAAGTTTTCAAAGGAAACTAAATCAGAGTCTTAGGAGCAGAATCAGATGCTGGCTGGGTCTAAAATTTGCGCCAATTCAGAAAAAGTGCCATGATTAGGAAACAAATGTAGTCAGGGTAATTTTGGCTTGGATAGGGCAACAGAAAACAAAACACTATACATCACTCTAACCCTAAACCTAACCCTTCAACTCAACTGCAACCCCGAACCTACCTCTGCATCAATGATGAAATAAGGCCGGAGCCACTAGGAGTCACCAGGGCCGGTATTCAATTCAATACTTATAGCATAAGTAAGAAATTTATTAAATTTAAGTTATTTGCTAAGCTAAGAAGTTTACTCGCATTTACTCAAATCGCATTTTAGACTTATACTTATGTAAGACAAAATCTAAGTAAAATACTTACTGATAAGCACTGTGACATCACACGGTCAATCAAAAGTAATGTGCAATTAATGCGTTGCAATAAATGCGCGCTGATATAATTGTGCGCAGGTTATGGTACTGCGTTAGAAAACCATATGCCTGCCAATCAAGGCCTTCAAATATTGACTTAAGTCTGGTAGGGAGCTGTCTTAAATTTAGGCTAAAATACTTTAATAGTCAAGAGTTTGAATTGAATACCAAAATTGGCTAAGTATTTTATCTAAGCCAAATACCAAGTAAAAGCCTTAAATTTTGTACTTAAAGTATTGAATTGAATGCGGGCTCAGGGGCTGATCTACTTACTTGAGGATCAGGGTGACCACCTTGATAGCGTTGACCGCTACGTCCGTCTCTTTGTCCAGGGTCATACTGACCACTCTGTCCTTGAAGCGATTGGTGAAGAGCTCTAGTTTGGGCACCAGCTCTATGTTACCATAGAGGGTATACAGGGCAACCAGACACTTGTTGCGCACATCACCAACCTGAATAGCAAAGATACATAAAAGTGATAGGTCAAATGAGATGTTAAATTATAGCCATAGATGTTAGTCTTCATAGTGATTGTTGAGGAGCTCCAAACTTGTGCACCAGCTCACTGTTACTATGCAAAGAGTAGAAGGCAACAAGACAATTGTTGCGGACATTGGCAACCTGAATGGCAATGACAACAAGAACAATGATAAATCAAATGGATGGGCTAAATAATGACCCTTTACCATGCCGTGCAACAAGGCACTTGTTACAGATGTCTTCAACAGTGGCAGATATAAGTAATCGCGTTCACATGAAAATATTGGATTATATCTAACATGGTCAAAGATTATTGGGCATTATGCTCCCCCACCTTTATACAGAATATTGGATCTGCCCCTGGCTACCAATACATGGATTAAAACATTCCATACCTTGTCATGAAGTGTCCAACCAACATACTTGAGGTAGCTATCACTGAGAAACATCTCACTGTAATTCTTCATCCATACACCAATCTCACCCATACAGATGCCTCTGATCTCAGGCTGGGTATCTCTGTGAACACAAGATAAATAGACATTAGGCAAAAAAAAATAAATATATGTTTAGCGTCCTGCCTTTTTTGAAAAATAGATTCAAAATGGCCGCTCGGTACATTTTCCCTGACAGTCGGGTTATTTTTCAAGCTGGTCGCCGGCAATAAAAATATTTTTTTTAAAATATACAAAAATCAGAAATAGATCATTTTAGCAGTGTGTTTTTCATGTTTAAAAAAAAAAAAAAAAATAATAAATTGTTATAGTTTTTATTCCTAAAACAGTAATAAGAGCCGTTTTTTAAATGGCCCCATTTCACAAAACTTGTCATCAGTGACAAATGACAGTTTTTGTTATAAGCTAGTGAAATCCTTGCTTCTGATTAGTTATCACCAGATTTGCCACTGAGTTTTGTCATTTGTCATTGAACTATCACTATCACTATCTAAGAGCGATTATCAACTGAACGTGTTTCTATAACCTTGTATAAATTTCTTCTGAATTCCAGTTTCACGTTGGGGCAATAGTTTTAATTGTTTACTATCTCACCTGTATCTATGTACGAAGATGCCTTTGAAGATGTTGTTCATCATCTGTTGAATCTCTTCCGTGTTCTCCATGATCTCTTGCCTCTTAGCCATGAGGAGCTCGATCTTCTCGCTGGCTCGTTTGGACGACTGCTTGGCGCGCTCTGCGTCATGCTGACGTTGGGTGTTGTCCAGACTCACGCTCAGGTTGAGGGCCACATTCACGAGTGCAGTCATAAGTTTCATCGCTGCAAACAAAAGAAAGTGAGAGGTTAGTATTAATTTCACCAGTTATATGAGCAGAAAAAACCCTGCACACCCCATGTCCATTTTTTTTGGGGTTACATAAGTATTTGATAACAGGAATTTAAAAAAAGGAAAAACATTAAAACATTATAATTCCTACACTGTTATCATATAGAAAGTATATCTGTTTTCCCATACAAATCGGCAATTCCTAAAATTGTTACAATTGATATCTGGTCCTCTATATATTCTTTATAGATATACTACTTTTTCTTTGCAAATTTGAAACTTTTACAATTTTTTAGGACAGACACTTTCACATGATAATTTGATGCCGTGTCTAGAGATCGGAGGTAGTAGATCAGTTGAAACATGCACGAGGTCTGCTCTTACAGTAACCAAATTGAGTGGAAAGTATACAAGAACAATAAACAGGGGTGATAGTGGGCACTAAACTCAACCACACCCCCCTAGAATTAAAAAAAAAAGAGGATTCTGGGGGAAAAAATGGCATCTAACAACATTCCCCCCTTTTGAATAAGAAAATTGAGAATAAATAGGAAAAAATAGGGTAGAATAAAGAAAATAAGGGGAAAATCAAGAAAATCGGGATAAAATAGGGAAGAAAAAGAAAAAAGAAAAAAAGGGATCAATTTTTTTTTTAATCGGCAAAAAAAGAAAAAAAGATTGGAAACAAAAAAAATCAGAAACTGAATAAAGTATGCTCTGATTTGATTTGACTTACCAGCAAGGGTACTGGTGTGCCTGAAAGCCCTGACTTGAGAATCACTGAGACCCGTCAGTAGTGAGATGATGTTATCAGCCATGTACTGGTCATAGAGGATACTGTACTGACACTGGCGCACCAGGACGCTCACAAAGTCACAGAAGCTACTCTTGAACTTCTTGTAGAACTGGCCAGATATGATGAGCGGGTAGTCCCCAGTTTCCTGTTACAAACAAGGTTGATACATGCAGTTTAGGCTTTTAACAAGCTTAAAATTTAGTAGGCAAGCTCTCGTCCACTCCTGTGTTGTGGGTTTATGCCTGCCAAACTTTAGAGATGGACAGTTCTACAAAACATTCTCCTGTAAAACTAACACAAACCAAATTCCTAACTTCAAACATGGACATAACACTATAGTTGACCTTAACCCTAATATCCAAGTAACATTATCAAGACCAAGAATAAGCCACCACAAATTGCATTACCCAGAATGACCAAGATTTTATCCAATTTTGTTATTTTATTTTTGGTTTGGTGGTTAGACTTAGGAATTACCCCAAACTTACATGTACATGAAACCTAAGCCCAATCACAATCTTAAACCCACATCTTTGAAATATAAAAGCCTGGACTAAATTTCACCAGAGTAGGGACCCGTTCACAAAACTTGTCATCAGTAACAAGTGACAGTCTTTGTTACAAGCTACTGAAATCCTTGCTTCTGATTGGTTATCAGCAGATTTGTCACTGATTTTTATCATTTGTCATTGAAAAAAGTCTTTGTGAAACGGGTCTTAGGTGTTAGGTCACCACATGGGTAGCTAAAAGTGCACTGACCTCATCAAACTCTTCCGTCATCCTCCTGATGATGTCACTGTGTTCCATGGTAGACATCATCTCCGCGGTAACGGTTCCCTTGCATCCAGAGCTATGGATGAAGAAATTGATGAGGTCCAGAAGAGCCTCCTCTCGGTTGATCTTGTACGACTCGATCCAGTCATCTACCACCGTCTGTTATCACACCAAAAATCACACGAATTATAACCTTGTAATTATATAGTTGTATATAGCAACCAGTCGTGTTCTTTTAATTGTAATATTATACACAAATCTTATTCATAGGATTTGGAAACCCATCATGTATTTTTCAATAAACTTTATTTTAGGCTTTAGATAACGAGAGTCAGTCTCGACTAGCACATGTACCATTTTTAACTCTATTTTACCATTGATCACAATCTCATTGTAAATAGTCATTTATTGTTTTACTCTTGACACTAAATTTACATATAACTATTTTTTAAATATTTTTATAATGTACATGTATATCGCTGTAGAACAGGTATTTTTATAATTCATGTCATGTATTTATGTTATATTGACATTGCCATTATACATTCATCTTTTGTTCAATGTTTTCAATGGTGGTGCATAAATAAATTCAATTAAAATAAATTCAAATAAAAATCATGAGATCTGGAGTTGAGCCTCTTGTAATGTCAGATGCTGAAGTTGGTTATATTACTCAATACAATGGTTGTTGGCCAAATATATATAATTTTAATAACGATACATAAGGTACTTTTAAGTCCTGAATCGTATGGCATATTAGTATGCTGCACTTTGGAATGATTTTGCTTTCTTTCAGAAAATTTTTTTTTCTTCTTGAGTTTTTACTCTGAACCACTTTACATTTTATTGCAATTTACTAGAATACTCCCCCCCCCCAAAAAAAAAGGTTATTATCTTAATATGCACCAAAATAAATTACTTGTTCTCATAAAATATGTCTGCAACTAAAGAAACAAGAATAAACAAATTATGAAGTACAAACAATATACTGTAAAAATAATCTAGGCCAAACAGCAGACCAATCTATAACAATAAACAAAAGAAAGAAAGAAAGAAAAAAAAAAGAAGAAAAAAAAGAAAGAAAGAAAGGGAAGAAAAAGAATGGAGAAAGAAGGAAAGACGAACAGAAAAATTCTAGAAATTGATTTTGTAAAACCCACCTGAAGAGCACTCTTGCCATGCCTGACGATCTCAAACATGGTGACAGGTTCTGCGCTCGTTTCTGATTCATCATCTCTAGCTTTAGGTTTAGCTTTCTTCCCTCGTCTCCCATGCTGAAATGTTAATACAAATACTGATGTTATTCAGGCTACAATGTTTATTGTATATTGTTAATTTAATCTGTGATTACTTGAAAAACTATACCACTTGTTGATTTTCTTGTTTATATAATTGTTTTATATATGTATTGTGAAACAAAATGTTTATGTACATGTACAAGTACATGTATATGAATGAAGTTTACTAATAAAATTCAAATTCAAAATACAAGCACCATTTTACACAGTATATTTGAGGTTCCATCCCACAATACATGGGGAAAAAAGCTTCAAATATTACTTTTGTAGAAAGATAGGTTTAAGTCTAGATGTCACTAGTAAAAGTGACTTCAAATAAACCTTTGTTTCCCTGTATCAAGATTTTTTTTTTAAAACCTTTTAGGGAACTTTATTTCACATATCTTCAACGTTCACAATAACATATATACAAAATCCTGTAGCAAGATAGCATTTCCAAATATATTATACATTACTATTTCTAATGAAAATCGTTGAATGGTCCATTATATACTTACATGACCACCTTCATCAGAGCTGCAAATAACAACAAATGCAAAAGAGAGAGGAATTAAGATCAAGAGCAACAAATTCTAAAGATTCTTTTAAAAGGAAATTACTATATTGAATAACAAAACTTAGATCAGCAGCAGTTTCCTGCAAGTCTAGTGTGTAGATTTGTCGTCTGGTTTATCACTCATTAATGACTATGATACTGAAATATGACAAGTACTAGGCAACTTTTTCTTATTAATAAAAAGAAGTATGAATTCAGTTTGAATGAATCATAAAAATGTCTGTTTGCTGGAATTCTACAGACTACAGATAATAATCAAATCTGCTGTGAAAAATCACCTGCCTACAGAGTAAAGACTGTCTGAAATCAATTTTGTTTTTCTTGAGCAGTGTACTCATGGTAACATGTTTCAACAGGCCATGTACTCAAGTCAAAGTCTGTCTGCCTATAATATAAAGAGTCTTAAAGACCTTGATATTCTTGTCTTCCTTAACTTGCATTGTCTTTACATACAGGTTTACTGTAGACTGTAGTCTATGTACAGAGCTGCCAACCTTTGGAAGTACAAATTAGTACTCAGCACCTCCAAAATTAGTATTTTACCATCAAAATTAGTATTTTTCAACCGGCCTTCTTTTCACCTATTAAAAACCTATTGATGTCGTAACGCAGCGCAAATGCATACCGTAAAGACCATATTTTACTGATACACACCAAATAACACAACAAAAATTAACCCTGAAGAAAGAAAGAGGATAAATACTGATGCAAACTGTGGAAAAAATCAGACATACCAACACCAGAGATGCCAACTTTTGGAAATCAGAAATAGGGAGGATTTGAAAACGACACCAAATAATGTGCGCGCAGCGCACATCTCGAGCGCGGAGCGTCCGACTATGTGGCCGGGGTCCAGGGGCCGCCTTAGGGCCCTGGAAGCTCTGGGGTTCTAGATGCTCTCAGGTGCAATATGAGCCTTATTTTGGAGCATTTTACATGTGTATTTAGTTAAATAATTCCCATTAAAAAAATTAATAACATAGATCTAGTACAAAATGCATAGATCTAGGTCTATGCATGATGAATACCTCTTTCACTTTCAGACTTCAAAAAAATAGATCTACAGCAGGTCTACTGGATACTGTATTCGGTCTTATAGTACTTCTGAGACCATTTCTTGGTCTTCTTTTGCTGATTTCGCTATTCCGTGTCAATATCCACGCATTGTTTGAAACCTTAGAATCGTCCTTCGATGTTCCACCTCGCGACTCGACTATCTTCAACTCCAGCGTCCGCTCACACATCGCGCGGCCGGGACCGGCGGCCTAGTCTGCAGTGAAATCCCAGTAGGCATATCGCATGCAGCTGCAAAATGCAAGATGAATTTCTCTTTCAGACTTCCGAATACACAGGTACTGGATACTGGATTCGGTCTTATAGTACTTCTGTAAACATTTCTTGGTCTTCTTTTGCTGATTTCCCGCCATTCTGTGTCAATATCCACGCATTGGTTACGCCGAAATGGTCGTTCGATGTTCCACTGCGCGACTCGACTATCTTCAACTCCGGCGGCCGCTCACACATAGCGGCGCCGGGACCGCCGGGCTGGTCCGCAGTGAAGTCCCGTTAGTCATATCGCATGCAGCTGCAAGGTATGCGCACTGCTGAGCCAATCTTTCGCTGCTCCTTATTTTGTTTGCTTTTACATAGAATTCGGTAGCAGCGAACATAGTTGAATTACTACATGCTAAAGTTAGCAGACGATATTTCTCATGAATTCGGACTTTTGGAAGGCATTTTCGTATTTTCGTATTCCCTTCGGATTTTCGTAACAAATACGAATTTTTCGTAACGGTTGGCAGCTCTGTATGTAGCTTCAAAGCTTGTGTGGAAAAGATGGGTTTAACATAAGAAATCCAAACCAGATTACTAAAGGCCTTCTGGCTGAAGCCACTCACTCTGGCGTTTACTTGGGTTTTCGCGATTACCGGTAGTCACTTTTTTAGTCGCTTGGCGTCTATCAGACATGTCTAAAGGCTACACTTGTACAAGCATTGCTCTTTAGTGGACCCCTCTGTTTCGAACATGTATTTCTTACATTTGTTTTAAATGCTTATAATTGATTTGTAATATTTTGTTGGAAATAAATTGAGAAAAAAAAATTGAAAAAAAATAGAATTGAATTGAATTGAATCACAAATCAAACTTACTGTGTGCTTTCTGCATTGGTGAAGTCTGACTCCTGAGCAGGGGATCTATCTCCCGTATCTCGTCCTCTCGTTGCAGGCATGATGGAGTATCATGGACAGCAAACTGCATTTTCAGGGAAACCAAAAGAGAATATTCAATAACGGGAAAAGCAGAGCCAGATCTAATATGCAATGAAAATCCTACTGCATTTCAATTTGATTACCTGTAAAAGAAAAGGCTGAGAACTAAATGTATTGAGAATTGTGTTGGGAGTTAGTGTAATTTCCTATCCGTGTACACAGGCAGTGCCAACCACACAGAAATTTAGCTTACATTTAGCGCATGTGCAGATCGCACATCCGACCTCAGCCTAATTTTCATAAGTTGGCGCCTAGCCTAGCCGACATGGGCCTTTCGGATTGGCTATCGCTGTTCTGTATTCACTCAATGCTATAACTTATAAGATATTTGTACGAGGAGCAAGCTTGCGATTTTTTTTTTTTTTTTTAACCAAAATTATGATAGTTCAGTCAAACCCTCTAGACCCTAGATCTATTTGTTATGATTTTTTCACTATAACTATAACTATTTTTAAAAGTTTGAACAATTCTCAATTTTGTCATAGACTATTTAAGGTACAAACTGGAAATTTATTCTGAAATGTTTGTTGATTTGTCTATTTTATGTGTTTGCAATGCGTGTGTGCGTCAGTTATGTGGTGTGACGTAATATTACGGATTGACTTTGCCATTGAACTTAAGTTGCCCTAAGTTGCGCTTAAGTAAAGTAGTTCCTCTCGCACTTAAATTCTAAGCCACTCGAGCGGATCGGCCAATGAGAGCGCATAAACTTGTTGTACAGCGCTCAATGCCCAAAGTTCTCCATGCCTACACGGTCCCAGAACTATCGAATTGAGAAGTGAAAAATCAATCCACACAACATCAACAACTACTGAAATAGCTAGATCTACAACAAGAAATAGCTAGATCTACAAGTACAACAAGAAATTGAAGAATCATCATTCCTCTCACCATGCTCACTGTAACTGTGCAATGGAAAGAGGGCAGACATCAACTCAACAGATTAATAACGTTCTTCAAGTACACATTTCAATAAAATTAGTCACAAAAATATATTTTTTTAAACTGCTTGAATAGATTTTTGATTTCTTGTTTTTTTATAACTTTAGTTTTACCGAACATCAAGTTTACGATTACCGAATCAGTTTGCATTTGAGCCTTTACCCATGTCTAGCCTGGGTATGACGAACTTGCTTAGCCTGGTTTGCTCGAGTTACATTTCACTGCTTGAATCATGTTTTAACTTAAGATTTATGATTGACGTACGACTACGAGTAGGCCTAGTCTCTAGATCTAGTCTAGGCCTACGGTCTACCGTACCGGTGCGGTACGCGTACGGAGCAAAGCTAGACGCAGGCTGGGTCAGATGTGTACAAAGTCAATGGGCAAGACGAGTATGGACAGCCGATTTTCACATTTAGACCACTTTGACATCATTTTCTCGGTTTTCAAAACAGCATTTTAAAATCAAAGTTTACACAAGTATACAGTATATAGATGCAGATCTAAAGTGATACTAATAACTTACCCAAACACTGTCTCAGCTTTAAATTTACAGAAAATAGCTTTGCAATCCTTTTTGTTTCGCGCGAGATTGTCCGACTTTTTCACGCAGATTTCACTCCTTTCTTAAACAAAGACAGGGCTCACTTCTGCTGTATTGATGACATGTAAAAAGGATTCCAGTCTCTTTGACAGTACGCGGATCAGAATTAGGGGTTGGGTTCGGATGGAAAGGGGGGGGGGGGGGGGGGGGCAGCTATAGGAGGGTCACATGCATATTAACCCTAAGAAGGTTTCATTCCTGCCTAAAATACTGTTTTCATGTTTAATAAAACTGTGGGACAATTCTACACATACGTAATTTAGTGGCAGTAAAACAAGTTTTGGTCGATTTTCAAGTTCTAGCTAGAGGATGGGGGGGGGGGGGGGGGGGAGGCTCGAAAGAAGTGCGAATCAACAAGGGAAATATGTGCGTGTGCGGACGTACCGGGGGAGGGGGGTAGGCATCTAAGTACATCATGCTTTAAGCTCATGGAAAATGTAGAATATGGGCATGTAGTCGGGGGAGTCTCTTGTTGAAGGGGTGGGGTGTCATCGTCATTATAGTGAATTTGAATTTTTAGAGCCTTCACCATATCCAATCTTTATCGTTTCTCTCTTTTTCTCTCTTTTAGTGAAACATTTGCTAATCTGTCAACAAATTAGACGACGAGCCGCTTTAACCACGTCTGTGGGAAAATTGTAAAATCTCGGGGCATCTGTTTTCAATCCTTGTACTGCATTGTAATATGAAAAGTAGAATAAAAAATATGTCAACATTTTGCTGAAGAGGGGGCACGTGCCCCTTGGATCTATCACTGACTGACCTCCTACATTTTCTTACAACACGATATGGGCTCATTTCAATTCAATTTACATGTATTTAAATAGAATCCACAATTTTGGATTATCTTCAATATAAAAGCACAAACAAAAGTTATTCAAATAATTTAGCGTTGAAAGTACATGCAACTTATAAATATATCATTAACAAATGAAAAGCTATTGCAAATTAATTATTGTAAATTTATCAAGATAATATGCAAATAATCAATGAACAATTACAAAAGATTAACCAAAACAGTTTGAATTGAAAAGTGAAATTCCAACTTGAAACTGATATACGAATAAAAATGATAGCTCGCGGGAAAGTGCAGAAGTATCATCCTTCTTTTTTGTTTTAATCTAAACTTATTTTCATTACTTCTTTGATGAAACATTCGAGAAGTATAACTCCCTCAGCAGGAATGTCTGAATTTTTTTCTTTACTTTTTTTTCTCCAAATTGATCTTTGAACTTGAATGTTTCTCTCTGCAATTAACATTTGAGTACGTATCGTGTTACTTGGCTCAGTCAACCTAAATCTCGAACTCTGTACCACCACCTCTCTTTATATGTTCTGTTAATCATCATCAATAAATCACCCATGTTGACGTCAAAGTTTTTTTTGACATTATTGTAGCCTTTTTTGTATTGGCATCGGTATTCAAATAAACAAATCTGGTAATTGACAAATTAATATGAGAAAACAAAAAGAAATAAAAGAAGAAGAATTAGATGATGAAGAAGAAAAAGGAGAATAAAAAGAAAGAGGAGAAGAAGGAGAACAAGGAAAGTGATAATAATAATGAAAAGAAGAAGTAGACGAAGAAGAAGAAGAAGAAGAAGAAGAAGAAGAAGAAGAAGAAGAAAAGAAAAAGAAGAAGAAGAAGAAGAAGAAGAAAGAAGAAGAAAAAAGAGGAATACACCGCATTTTAAAGAAAAGTTTGGATTTAAAATTGGTGTAACAAGAGGGGGGGCACTAATGGGAGTGCTTATAAAAAAGAAGAATAGTGTGATTCATTATTGGGGTGTGCAGGACCCCCCTCTATGACAGCATTGCCCCCACAACATTTGGACCCACGCTACGCAATTGATGACACTCTTCTTCTTCTTTTTTCGAGACCTCAAGAAAGATGACCTACTTTAGTCATGTTTCTTCTTCCACTCTACCCACTAATACAAATAAAATTAAAAGAATGACGCTGAAACAATGACCTTACTTTGGGATAAGTACAGGCTAGGTCAAAAGTGTCTATGAAAGACGTGACTTTAGGCACTATTATAAATAAACTTTAAATAAGCGCGACAGTGATTGCAGGTTCGGGTATTTATTTCATTGGTGCATTGCTTCAGGGGCACAGTCGAGATGTGCGCCTTTTAAATTCCGCTTGTCATACCATATAAGTACATAACCCCTAAATGTTCCCCCGTGACCTACTTAACGACTAAATGTGCACATAAAAAGGTTATAACTGACATTTTGCTTGTCAGATATTTTGAGACGTGTTCCCCCTTTATAAAATGAAGAAGCAAAAAGAAGACAGAAAGGCGCATGTATTATTAAGTTTTTTCTTCAAATTTATTGATTAGAATCCAAATCTGAAAAGAAATATGCATCAATAAAATATTCAGTAAATACAACACATTATATTACTGAGGAAAGGAGTTGGTTTTAATGTGCATCTTTGGTGATCGATAACACCTGTATTAGGGTAGACACCCACATGGTGTCGAATTCCCCATGATAACCCACAATCAGAATGGACTTCCCCTTTCGGATGACTCCTAATATAAAGGACACTCCTCTGCATTCTAGAGTATGTTTTTTAAAAACCCACAACCCATATTAAACCTTGGTCACATATACCTTCTGTCCTAAGAAGCACGAAATTAATTTACTTTGTTCCATTAATATATTTTATGCATATCACTGGCTATTATTAATGACCGGTGGTGTTTTCATTATCATCAAATTTATCATTTTCTTGCTCTTGAACTTAGAAGAAGACTAAGGAAACGACTAGTTTATTTTCACATTCACGGATTTTGTTCGAGAGGAGCGACATTATACATATTGTATGGATGCGGGGATTTTGAGGTCAGAATCTAGAGGTCATGGTGTTGATGACGTATCTGACATTTTATGATGATTATGATCTGTTTAAAGAAGAAAACTTGCCAGTCACGTCTGTGGGCTATATTTTGAAATGATGGGAGAAAGAAAAAGAGAGGTAGAAAGAAATAGAAGGGGAGGGGACAATGCCATAACTGACGAATCTGTCGTGTTTATTATGATTATGATCCTGTTTTGTGATTTTGTTAGAAGAAGACATTTTTTTTGAAGTCACGTATATGGGAACTAGTTTTTGTTGAGGGATGTGAGGTAGAGAGACATAGAGAGAGAGAGAGAGGGGGGGGGGGGGGATAGAGTGAGAGAGAGAGAGAGAGAGAGAGAGATCTCAGTACTGAGAGAGATAGAGAGTTAGAGAGAGTGAGAGAGAGAGAGATAGAGAGAGAGGGGGGGGGGTATATACGCGAGTGACGATTTCCAAAATGCATGCAGTTGCTTTTTATTCAGTGCTATTTGTTTTAAAAAAAGCAATGATTTCCATTTTCTTTAACTAAATAAAAAATATCATTATACATCATGAACTTGTTCCCTTGAATATATGTTCCCTTTGTCGAACTCATGAAGATAAATTAATATTCCATCAGCAACAACCAAAAAGAAGGATTCCTTTGATTATTCTCAGTTTATTCGTTTTGGCTTTCCTCAAAATTGTAGCAATTTTTCTCAAAATATTTTGATTTTAATTTACCAGCATGAACAATTATTAACACCTGAATGAAAGCTGTGGTAAAACATTACAATTACAATTGCTAAACAAAATTAAAATGTACATGTTACAGTCATGTATCCATATTTTGAAGAAAAGAAAACAGGGAGGGGAAGGGGCGGGGTGGTTGTTAACGTCAGTTCCATTTTATGCTCACACTCCCCAGTTTACAAGGGTGCAACGAATTTCTACTTCACTATATATTGACATATTTATTTACTACAAAAAAGGTCGTCACACAAAATTGCATAATATTGTAAAAGGAGCTGTTAATTCTGTTTTTTTTTCTTCATTTGATAGATTCTAGCTATCGGCTGAGAGAATGAATTTGATATCCCTGACCGACATCTTTTCATGATTTAAGCAGTCGGATTACAAACTAATCAAACATCTGCCTTTCTTCTTCCAATATTAAGAACACGAGACATATGACATACCCCCTAGACATACGACCTCTCTCGTTAAAAGATTGTTCACCTTTAAATCATGGACGCTTTTTCTTATTTTTGACGTGAATAACGACGATGACGGAAAACATATCAAGATTGATACGCACTTAGCCCTGACCCACATGAAGATGAAATTCCAAACCCCTAGACATGCAGCAAAAATTGTATAAATAAGACCTGCGAAGTTGGCTGTCCATTAAATTTAGAGTCACCGAGAGTCATTTAGAGACATATTTTAGAGGCATTTCTACGTAGAAACCACTTCACATTTAAAGACACGCGCACCATGAAATATCCAGCGTTCTTCGCTCCCTTTCGAGGACTAGTGACGGCAGTTATCATATGTCTTTTTGTTGAAATATCGGTAAGTAAAACCATCTTCTCCTCCTTTCTTCAAATCTATCCAAACTTCAACAAAATAATAAGCACTGGATTAAAGTCCGAATAACATAGGTCCTCTCAATACGGTTGTTTGAATTCAATAACAATCAAATTTCATGTTTTTCCTTCTTTCTTGTGATTGAGATAATCTACTACCCTGAAAGCAAGATATAGAATGCAAAATGATATTCTACTTCACATGTTATGAAGTCGGATCAAGAACACAAATAAGTACGAAGAAAACGAAAAAATTGTGAAATTGTATGTACAAAAGGCATGGAGAGTACTGTTGTCCACAGATGATGTCATCAAATTGAATAACGCCCTTTAGTGACTAGTCATTTCAAAAAGCTCTAACTTCCTTATTCCTTGCCCGATTTTGTTCAAATTTTCACTGATATTTTTCAAATATCTTAAACTTTACAATAAAAGTAACTTTGTATGAAGGTTTTGCTTCCCTTTAAGTCCGGTGCACACCACACGATCTGACCACGATCCGATTTTGAAAGAATTTGCAATAGCAATTGATGTGAACATAACAAATTACCTTTTTAATTAATGATCATGTATCTCAATATAGGGAACTGAGTAATAATATGCAAATTTCAAGGGGTTTCAATATTCCTTGGAGGAAAAAAAGCTATATCGGCTCAGAATCGCAGTGCCGTCAGACACGAACCCCGTCTCATAAAGATCTGATATTAATTGCAACTTATTTGCAATTGATATAAATCGCAATTATGTACACATAAGATAGGGGATTGCAAATTTGTGATTGATCCAAGGAGTTTCTTTTGATTGGGATTAATCGGAACTCTTTGTAAGACGGGGCCCTGCATGGAGTGCCATTGTCTGCGATTTGAAGCCGAATCAGTGCTTTTTTTTCTGACGAGGGGGTTTAATATGCACTGAAATTCCGGTTATTAGTATTCTTATAATAATATTGTATAGAACCTAAATCATATAACCTAATATCCACTATTATCGTATCTTGTTTTTTAAAAAAAAAAATTATGAAACAAGGCCTAGATTTGGGATAATTTCCAAGTTTTTTTTGTTATCCTTGCAGAAATGCCAAGTAACACCGCCGCTCGTTTCCGTCGGTTCCGCCGATATGAGGACGACGTCCGGTGACGTCGAGACGTCGTCTCGTAGATGCCAGTGCGAGAATGCTTTTCCGCCATTAGTCACGTGTCAAGATTATGTAGAAACGGGCTACCCAGAAAGACTTGAAGCAGCAGAACGGGAGGTAAGAGAAGGTGATGCAGAATGGGCAGTGACTAATATATTTGTATATTTGTATCATTTTATATAAAAGTATTTGCCATCAAAGTGGGGATCACAATTGGGGAAACAACAGGAGCGTCGTTTAATCATTTTTAGTGGGGGGGGGGGGGGAGGGGGGGGGAGGGGGGGTGACCCCCAAATGTGCCGATAGATATGTTGGCGCTCCAACATATTTATTATCTCGGTCATAGCAGGCGGCCAAATATGTAGCACTCTGACATACTCTGGTACCCATTTACACCTGGGTGGAGAGTGGCAAAAGTGGATTACTGTCTTGCCGAGGTACGTTAGAGCCGGGTTGGGATTCGAACCTGCAACCCTTGTTACACCTTGTACTATTTTTAGTACTATCTCACGTGACGTCATACGGAATGCTGTTGATTAAAATCTTCTTCTTCTTCTTCTTCTTCTCATTCTTATTATTGTTATTATTAATAATGTCATTCTCGTTCATATGAACATTATTTTGTAGAAGCTGTAGTAGTGTTTTTTTCTTCTAATTTCATGTGTCTGTCACTCTTTCAAATTGCCACCGTCCTCAGATCGCTCTACTCGGTCGGCAACTCGACGAGTACAACCAGACGGTCACCAGGCTCCACATCGATCTCGAGCTCGCAGACTCTCAGCTCAACGTGACGATGATGACATTAGAAGGCGTTCTGGATGGTACCGTGGTCGTCACCGTGGCTGAGCTCGAGCTCGTGAAGGAAGAACTCAAGGAGATGTCTCTACTCCTTGAAAGGTGAGCCCCCGTAACCATAGCAACTACAAGGGGATGTTGAGTTATAAAGGGTGTAATGCCGAAACACTTTTGATATTTAGTAGATATACACAGTGTAAAGTTGAGTAATATAATTATGTGTAAGGTTTATAGTTTAAAATGAAGACATCCGTTATAATTTGTTTATAATAAAAATGTCTTGATTCTCGACAGTAGGCAAACAAGATAATGATATTCAGAATTAAGAATATATACATAGAGAGAGAGAGAGAGAGAGAGAGAGAGAGAGAGAGAGAGAGAGAGAGAGAGAGATTCAATGCACGATGAGCACCAGCTGCCCTAATGGAATATTGTAATGGTACTTAAATAGAAATTGAAAGTTCATACTCCGACTTTAACCTGTTTTTCTCAGGATCGAGGAGGTAGCAGCCGAGATTCCTGAGGTACAGCAACTGCGTGAAGAGGTAAGTTTTCAAAACAAGGTTTGAATGGTTATGAAAAAATGTTGATGGTGGTATTACTTTGGTCATTTGTCAGAGCGACCCATACATCGATTGCTAATGTTGGTGATGTAGGATTACTGTGGTGTGTAAGTTTTTTGTTAGGTTTATTGATTTGATGTCACTTTCGTCTATGAAACTGGGTTGCAAAGGTGGGGACGATGAAGTTGAGAATAGTAATGATGACGATGTCGATGGTGTTGGTGATGGCGACGACAATGACGACGCCGCGCCGATGGGATGATGGTTAAGATATAGTGCTAATGGCGCTTCTACTCTTGATCAAAACAACGACGGGTATAACAATGGTAATTAAGATGATGTGACAGTGATGATAATGGTCATTATGACGATGACGATTAAAGTCAGACATATTATGGTGATGAAGACAAGGGCAAAGCTGGCGATAAAGAGGAAGACGATGAGTAACATATTATTAGTTAAAAAGAAAAAGATCTCAGTAGAGAATTGATTGACTATATCATTTTTAGGCTTTCTTTATTTTTCACCGTCAAATTCTAATAAAGTAACCATCGAACTATCAACTTTAACGTGTTAAAAATGAATCAGTTATACAAATCATGCTTTCCACCCCCTCACTCCGATAGGCAACGACATATTGATTAGTTTAATTTTCAGTGAGGATGCTCAAATTCTCTTTTCCTTTTCACATTTTCAGCTGAATAACTTCACAGATTTAATTAAACAACTGGAGGTAACGAGACCCACTGAAGTCCGAGTACTGCAACGAAAGATCGACGATCTCAAGACGAAGTTGGCCGAATGTGAACGGTTTTATCCGACGAGGACCGAAGATGAGAGCCTCTTCCAACCCTGGAGTGATTTTCCCTCCCAAGGTAAAGGAATTGAAAGACTCATTTGCGTGAAAGTATTTAAGGGCAAGAAAATAGTTAGTATATTGCGCAATATTTGTAATATGACTATTGCGCAATATTTTTAATGATTATTGTGCTATCTATCTATTAGAATCAATGAAATTGGAAAACGTATTATTCAGTCATAAAATATGACCGAGTAACGTGATAGATAGACAGATAGATGCATTAAATGGATGGTTAGATATATTATATAGATAGATAAATAGATATATAGATAGATGTATGATTAAAACATGATCGCAATTATTTTCTAAAAATCAACTGAAGAGCAATTTCAATACTCTATTAATTATGTCTCATAGAATTCATGTTCGGATTACATAATGCATCACGATAGTAATGTTCGGAGATTTTAATAGGTGACGACTGACGCTCGACATCATTAAAATTCCCATAGGCCGATTTTTCGAAAGTAGTTGCTATCTTGTTTTTAAGTAGGCCTATTTAGTGGGGAAAATGAAATAGGTCGATTTTTCGAAAGCAGTTGCTATCTTGTTTTTAAGTAGGCCTATTTAGTAGGAAAATTGAAGGTAATACAGAAAAAAAGATAATGATGGTTCCTTTCTTCTTTCCCCCCTTTTTAGATAGTTGCCGTGATATCATCCACGTATCTGAGCCCTTCACAGTCAGAGGCGTAGGGAACAAAATAGGGGCGTGGTTCCGAGACCCGATCCAGGACTATATCAAGGTCTATTACGCACCCTTCCACAACCCAAGGTAATATATCTTGACTACTAGCTGTAGAGGTATCGCGGTCACCGCACTGTGGATCACATGGTTCGCGGTTCGAGTTCGGGGGGGGGGGGGGGGGGGGCGGAGGGGCTCGCCCCCATCAAATTGCGAATTGCGAGAGAGGAAAGAAAAATGAGAGGGTACTGGAACGTGAAAGGAATACGCTACAACCCCTCCACATCATCCCCCTAATAATGGCCCTTGTTGTAGTAAGATTCGGTGCCACCTCTCCCGAAAGATGTGAGTACATGGCCGCTTATTGTCTGAACGTACGCTATTATTATTCATGTTTCTGCATTTAGTTAATTCAAACGCTTGAATTTCTACATTTCTCGCAAACTTATCATTCTAAATAGCTAAAGTTACATAATCATCCAGAAACCGCAATGGGAGAGTTATTTGTTTCTTGATAGATGTCTATCAGAATCCCATTTATTATTACCGATATTTCAAAACCCGGTGTTTCATCATAATTATTGAGGTGCAATTCACAAAGGGGAGACTGTATAATAACTAATGAGATCTCCGGGTAAAATACCCCTTCCCCCCTTTACAAAGCTTTGCTCGCTTCTCACCTATGCAGCAAATGCAAACATGCAGTGTCCTGCAGGCGCGGATCTACGGGGGGGGGGGGGGTTTAGGGGGTTTAAACCCCCCTTTGGCGGCCCCCCCCCCAAAAAAAAAAAAGGAAAAAAAAAGAAAAAAAAGAAAGAAAAAAGAACGCACGCTGGAGAGAAACCCTTTCAAGTGCAAATATTGTGAGAAGATATTCAACTCATCTGGTAACTTAACCAAACACATGATAACTCTGGATATAACTGTGTATTAAACTGTTACTTGATTTAAAAAGACGTTATCATGCACTGTTTTTTATGGTCTCCATTGTGTTAATAGATGCCAGGAAAACATCACTTACGGGGTTCAAATAAACACCCCCGAAAAATCGGCTCGCCGCTTCGCGGCTCGTGGACGATGCTCCGCATCGTCATTATTTTGGTCAAACCCCCCCCCCCCTTAGCAAAAAGCTAGATCCGCCCCTGTCCTGTGTGGTGAATAGATAAGTACAAACATTAAGTAATCATTTATCTTTTCCCCATTTTATTTACTTTCCATTTCCAATCTCAGATTTACTTACCAAGTTGACCGTTTTGCTCATGTTGCTGACTTCCGTGGAGGTACTGAGTACGAGCATCGATACATGCTGCCCACGAACCTCCCGGCCCAGGGTCCCGGTATGGTCGCATATAATGGTTCCCTCTACTACCATGCATTTCAAAGCAGACAGATCGTGAGGTAAATACATTGATGATTATTGATCTTATTTTGTGTATTTTGTATTATCTCAGTCACACAGCCAAATCGATTCAATTAAACCGACTTCAAATCGACTCCAAACCAATTAAATCTTTGCCCTTCATGTAGGCCCTACTGTAAACAAATCTTGTTTGGTTTGCTTTCATGGTTGTCTGTCCAGGTTCGACATATATTTGTTCATGTATATATTTATTGATTTTATTCATTTATTTATTTATTTATTTATGTATACATACTTATACAGGAACACATTTATACAGGAACACAATATACATGCTGATATTCAAAACATAAGAATATGAACAATCAGGGAAGAGTAAAAGTCATTACAGTCAACGTAATAAGAATGAAGAGAACACAATACAAAATTATGACAATGTATGATGAATATAACAAAGCAAAAACATAATCAAAGAATTATTCCATATAAAGATGGTAATTAAATGGTCATATTAATTCAGATTACAACATACAGAGTACAAAGTATTCAGAATAGACCTACTGCAGTCAAACCTGCTTTAGTGATCACCTGTCTACAAAGACCACCTGTCTACAACAAGCACATTTTTGTTTGCCATTGAAAATGGTTTCTCATTGAAAGATGTACTAAAGGAACTTGTCTACAAGACCACCTGTCTACAACAAGCACATTTTTTTGTTTCCCTTGGGCAGTCGCTGTAGACAGGTTTTACTGTATTTCAAAGAATGCAAATGTACAATCGCCACACTCGACCCAAGTAAGATAAATGAAAACTCTTCCACTACTCTGATCTGCAAATGAATACCTTTTTTTTCTTAAAGTGAAGCAAGGGTATTTCTAAAAAAAATCTCTCAATTTCTTGACAACCAGGTATGATCTTGAAAACCATACGGTAGTCACTACGGGAGAGATATCCAATGCCGACATCAACATCCGGGGTTCACCCAGCTCCGTCGATCTGGCCGTCGACGAGCTCGGGCTGTGGGCAATCTATGCCTCCCTCTCCGACCAAAGTAAGAAAACATTGTCATGTCATGTTAATCAATTTCGGAGATCTAGGGTTACTGGGAGATTTCGTGAACATATGTTTTTTTTTCATACGATAAACGAATAAATTATATAATTTGCTCCTCTTTGTACCTTTATTAAGAAGACGCAATATTATTGTTCAGACAAAATAATATGCGGACTTGCCCCTTTCGACTGAAGTAAGACAAGATGTCAAACGGGGGAATTAGGATTAGCTTGTTACGTTTTTTTTTTTTTTTTTTTTTTGGGGGGGGGGGGGGAGTGGTGATTTTATTATTTCTGTCGAATCTTCCATATAATTATGCTCTTTGCACATTTATTGCGGGAAAGACGTATTAAACACATGTAAACAATGACGAGACGAGCTCAGACTTTGGAGAGTTAAAGAATGAATTAATCCGCAGTTATCTCATGTTTTATCATTATATTTTCAAACATATTCTTGTGTTTTAATCATCATGATAATGATCATATTATTGTTATCATTATTATCATTATACATTTATATATATATATATAAATATATTGTTTTACTTGACAGCAAACACAATGATCAGTCGTTTGGATCCAGAGACGTTGGATATCATAGAGACGTGGGTGGCACCATTCCCTAAATATCAGGCGGGAAATTGCTTCATGGTTTGCGGTAGGCTCTACTGCCTTAGCAGTTTCTTCAGCACCGATACTACGGTTAGTTGGTCGCTCTTTTTTTTTTTGGGGGGGGGGGGGGCGGGGTGGGGGGGGGGGAGGAGTTGGGATGGGCAAGGGGAGGTCCGATACGTCTACATTTACGCAGGAATTTCTTCCTTTAACTCTTTACATTTCAGAAAGAACAGTTCAAACAACTGACTTTCACATGATGACTAATATCTAGTTTTCCTGAGTAATAAGTAATCTAACAAAACAATTAGGCTCTGAATAATACCAGAAATGTTCTGTTGCACTCGCAATCCATTCCGCTCATCTTAGTTAGTATTGTTTCCAACTCTTTATGCCAATCGGCACACTAGGCAAATAAAGGGTTAAAAAATATAGATTCTCCCATTTCAGATTTATCTAATTCTAAAGTCCTTAAAAAAGATCAAATTGTAGATTGTACATTTCAAAAACATAAACGTAGACATAAAAATTTACCACATATTATGAGAAATAACAACAAAGGAAAAATAAAAAAATAAAAAAGAAATAAGGAATTGAATCTTTAAAAATGGAATTAAGAGGTTAAGAGGGCTGGGATAGCTATGATAAATAACAACAGAAGAAAAAGAACAAAAGAAAAAGAAATTTGAAATTGAATGAATCTATAAAGATGGAATTAAAAGGGCTGTGATAGCTAAAGCACCAATATGGGGTTAGTGTTATGATGAGTTTTATTTTGGGTTAGGTTTAGGATAAAGTTTAGGGTTACGCTCAGGTATAGTGTATGAATGGTCAAAGGTGGAATTAGGATTAATAGGTGTAGGAAAATAAAAAAAACAAGGCGCCAAGCATTTTTAGTCAGAGCTTGTGGCGTATAACTATGGGCCGGAGACAGTGGGTCACATACACATCCTTCAAAGTAGCAAGTTACGATACAGTATATAGGCACACTGCTTGGGCTACCCACTTCCACTCAACATTGTTATTATTATCATTATCATTATTATTATTATTAGTGTAATTATTATTACTATCATTATTATCAATTATTATTATCATCAAATAATTACTGCTTTTATTATTATCATTATCATTATTATTATTAGTAGTAGTACTATCATTATTATCAATATAATTATCATCAAATAATTACTATTATTATTATCATTATCATTATCATTATTATCATTATCATTATTATCATTATCATCTTCATCGTCATCATTATCACTATTATTTTTATTATTTCTATTCTTCTTATTAGTAGTAGTATCATCATGGTAACCACTATCATCATTCACCCAATAATTTACTATGATTCTCATACTATTTTCATCAGGTGGAGTTGGTCTACGAAACATCGTCGAACGTATTCCGTGTTATCGACGTCCTTTTCGACATCCGGTTCGGGGAGATGATGTCATTGAAGTACAACCCACGTGATCAGAAGCTCTACGGATGGGACAACGGTCATCAGGTGGTCTATGACCTTACATTTGACCCACCGGAACCAAGAGCTCCGGCGAGGTCACAACTGCTGCCGACCGACACGAATATCCCTTTTAATCTTCAGTAATCAAATTTAGATGATCGAATAACAAAATTTAAAGACAATGTTGCGGTCTGGAGTGGTATCCCGAAAACGATTTCATCTTTAATATTGGGTAATTATCACTAAAAAAACAAAATAATAACAATACAATTAGGACAAGTAATTTGTTATGTCTATGAACACCCTATTTAAAAAGTTGTAAAAAAGAAAGAAAAGTAAAGGAAATGAATCACATTAATAAAATTGCCCTTTGATATTGGTGTATCCAGAAAGGGGGAGGGAGGGGTGGGTTGAAGCTTGGCGTACATCTGTGTCTGAATGTTTTGGCCAAGCTCCCCTTCTACATATTGAACATAATTTATCTAAGGTATTTTCAGGTAGTAGGCCAATGCTGCATACTATTGTCCAAATATATATATATATATATATATATATATCCCCTTTTTTAGCCCTTTTTTAGAATAGCGTAGCTAGTGAGGTGTCCGCAACCTCATAATAATGGTTAAAAGGTTTAATTAATTGATATTACATTTAATTAATCACAATTGTGTGTTGTTGTACGTACTTCCATGTTGTTTTACCCTATCAGGAATTTTATTGGTGTTTTCAATGTATTTATATCATGGTAATTATGACACTTTACTGTCAGTTTATTAGGCTTTATAACATCTTGAAAAGCTATTATCTGTTTATTGATTATTTAACACATCAATATTATCATCATCATCATCATTATCAAATGATTAGAATAATAATAATTATTATAATTGTTATTATTATTATCATAACTATTATTTTATTTCTTCTAATCCTACACACTTTGAGGGAATGCTGATTTTTGTGTATAGGGATGAAAAATACCTTGTGCGCTTTTTCCTTTTGTGTGTGTAATTTTGGTAAAGTATTTTAGTAGAAATTTCCTGTGAAATTATTCTTCAAATTACCTGATATTCAATAGAAATAGTTGAAACTATTTGGACCAAACGGTTATGCCTCGTGTGTGTCTAAAGTCCCATATATTCATTTCTGTGTGCAGTGCATTCATATGGTTTTCAGAAAGATTAAATTGATTTGTAATATATATACCTGGCACTATACATCTTTGTTTTTATGTACCACATAAAACCTTTTCAAATTGCTTTCTTTCACAATGTCTTTGCAAGACATTTTATCTTTAAGCATCATGGTTAGTTACTGTCAAATTAAATCAACCTGCTGTTCATGCTGCATGTTATTGCTTAGTTTACATGTCTACATTTTCCAATAAATACTGTAAATACTGTAAATTGTATTTTACAGTTAAAGTAAAATCTTTATCAGTCAATACTGAGCTGTACTCATTTGTCAGGACTGTTTAACTTAATTCCTTATGTACCACATAACCAACCTTCCAAAATTGCTTCCAGATGTTTTCTTTCTCAATATTTCACGATTTCATTGCATGACCTGTACTCAAATTTGTATCTTTAAACATCATTGTTATTTACTGAATTTATTCAAATGGTGACTCATGCTACTATTAGTTGATTTACATGTCTACATCTCTTGTTTTCCAATAAAAACTGTAAAATTGTATTTTACAATGAAAGTAAAATAATCACGTATCAATAAAATATTGAGTTATATTCATTTATTTGGTGTGTTTGGTGTTCGGGCAAGACCAATATATTTGGTCATTGGATGTCGCGTATGTTACCAATCATCAAATCAAACCTTAGCATTTATTTTCACTATTAAACAACACATATAAAACCAACGACTAATTATATTTGTGGTTAAAAGTGGCGGGGTCATAAACGAAAGAAAAAAATACAAGATAGGCTGGTTAGAAATGACCCCTTGACATAAGCAGTATACAACATCACTGAAAACGAAAAGTATCAAATAAATTAAGTACACAAAATAAAATTAAGGATGTTGAGTTCTGAACATAGATTCAAATGAAATTTGTAGTTTTACTTCGTATTTGGTCTGTTATAAACTTCATTGGGGCTGTTAACTTCATATAATGATCAGAAATTATTTTGAGGTATAGTCGCTAACGGATGGGTCGAAATACCTTTGACTTTCGCCACATAATTCAATATATTATATCGAATCCTGCGATATGAGAAAGTATGGGTAACTAGGGTCTGGAGAACACTTCGTTGATGTCAATCTCCTTTGACCCATTTACATAACTTGAAAATAACATCGGTCCTCCTACAGACCCTTGCGGAACATCATATGTCAAAAGATAAGGACTGACTTTTGAACGGACAGTGACAACAATAGTAATTATCCGATAAGTATGCCCTACATTATGTCATAATGTCGAGGTAAATATTTAAATTTTGAACATGTTCATTTCTTTGAAGTATGGCATTGACGCCTCAGCGAGCCTCCTGACATCTGGTGCCAACCTGCCTTGGGGTACAGGTGGTTTAGGTGGTAGAAACTCACTGGAACAGGTCGCTGTCTCATAAAATGTGTCAAAGTTCTTCAATACATTATCGATGGTTACTTTCCAGGTCTTGGTGACATCTGGAGAAGCATCCCATTGAAGAAGTGAATCACTGTATGGAAGACCAGTGAGATGGCAGAACTTTGAGAGCATCTCAGCCGGGTCTGCCAACAGGTCGTCTGTGTTGATGACGATAGGGTCAGGATCAACGTTGGTGCGGATATACTTCCACAATTCATGCGTGCTCGTAAAGAACTCGCTAGCATTTACGAAAGGGTCGTCCCTCTCGAGGTCGAACGTCTCCGCGTCGTCAGTCCATAAACCAGCTTTGATCAACTGATCGAGCTCGGCTTTCTTGTAGGAGCTGAAGACTTTATAAGGATCCCGGATGAGAAAGACATGCTTAAACCCTGCTGGTATGTATTCTCTGGATTTCTGATCGTGAAAACCCCAGTAAGCCTCCTTAGCTAAAATGTACCTGCTTGCGAATGCCTCGAGTTTCCGTTTCACATTACCATATCTATAAATAAACACACAATAGCAAAAACTCATAAACCACTTGGTTTATGTATGATAGGCAAATTGATATAACGGATTATGTCGAGGTCTTTTTTGCAGTCACTTTAGCATTTGCTTTGCTTTTGAAAGAAAGAGATGAAAAAACGTAGATGGTGCAAGTCATGTACCCTTCATATTATCAAAATTAATATAAAGAAGATTTCAGAGATTTATTTTTCCTGCAACTTGTTAGTTCATGAATGTAATCAGTGAAAGAGGGTAACTTACATCAGTCCACAGATCTCAATTGTTTACCATAACTTATAGTGATCGTTAGACTCCCTACTGGCACTATGAACATGACTGACAATGAGAGCGGACAAAATATACAGTTCCTCAGGTAGACAAAGGAACATCCCTTCACTGCTATTATGTAAAAATGTGTAGAACAGGTGTCACATGCATATTCACCTTTTTACATAATAGCTGTGAAGGGATGTTCCTTTGTCTACCTGAGGAACTGTATATTTTGTCCGCTCTCATTGTCAGTCATGTTCATAGTGTGGAGATGTAGGGGTAACACCTACGTAAGGTCTTGTCTACCATTGAAGATAGAAAATGACGATACTACTGCCATTTTGCAGATTTGTTTAGATAGTTGTTGGCCGGTGGAGTCCGAGCTAGCCATTTTTTGTAGTGTTTCATGAGATCGGACATTTTAGTTTGTCAGGAAACTGCGTCTATATAAAGAATATAAACACACACACGTAATGAATACATATATTTATATATATATATATTTATTACTTACACAAGTCGATCGGCCTCTAATTTGCATCCAGCTAAACGTTCATAGATCGTCACTGCTTGTTGAACCTTCTCTTCATTTCCTTCATGCTCCATCGGCATATCTTCGCCAGTAGCCAGCTTATTCTCGTGCGGTATGGCTGCAGTAAGTAAAACATTCAAACCAAACTTCCATGCCATCGATTGCACTCAGGCATTTGGCGAAAGCCGTCGAGATAGTTCTTGGAATAACCGATAAGTATAATCGTACAGGTTTCCTATCGGAATCCGCCATTTCACTACTTTACGCTATTTAAAGAGAATGAAAAAAGGATCGAATGTAGAATGCACAGACTTCTGTGAATTTCTTACACACAGATAATATATACAGTAGGCTTGCGGGTGCCTCATGTGAGAGAGAGGGAGGATTATATAGTTACATATATTTCCACGGATAGGTAGATCAACGAAACGGCCTGGTCAAAGATCATTATATTTGTTTTGCCGGATCTTTACCCCAGTATATGACTTTTGTTATCGTTTTGACCTTTGAATTTTATGCACACGTATTTATTTTTTCACTTTTTAATGGAGCTAAATTTCGGCATAAATTGGCAATTATGTCTGTAATTGAACCAGCAAAATCTTATCAAAATGCCCATATTGACTATTTTGGTAAATGATTCTAAAGGACATACAAATCTACACAACAGCATGTTATCAATATAGTCACCATAATACCTACTATTCTATTAAAATTCTTTAAGTTATAATTAGCCTATACGCCGCTAATAATTGTCTGTGTCAACAAAGTCTGAACCTGTGATCGACTTTTGCTGTGGTGTACCACAAGGATCCGTTGGAGGTCCAATGCTCTTCTCGTTTTATCAAAGTGTCCTTGATCAGCTTTTATATCGACATTCTTTTGATTGTAAATATCCAAGTGTATACATATGTCACACCCATCATTCTCATCACAAGCACTGTATCTTTACAGGTTTCTAAGCACGCTCCCTGGCTTGTACTGTTCCAACATTTCTAAATATTTGAGCTAAAATTCATAGGAATTCAGTCAAGATAACTTAGAGCTGATATTTATGGGTACTGAAACATTCTTTTATTACACATAACAGCTGTTCTTTAAATAAAGCATTGATGATTTCTCACTCCAACACAACCTTTGGGTGGTAATTGATTCTACGAAGTCGATGTCACTTCAAATATATTAGTTATATTCATTATTATAACCAATATTACTTTTATCATCACCAACATTATCATAATTATCTTTATAAAAATGGCGTCCCGTAATGTAACATCCTTGCCCCATTATACTGATACCGGCTGCACATTTGATAAAAATATTGTTGAGTCGATTTTTATGTCCTTAAGATATCATTTGAAATGTTGAGAGGCAAAGTCTACTTTGTTATAGTTTGAAATTGTTCCTTTCCCGAAAGTATGGATGCCTTACCTATCTTCCTGACATCTGGCGCCAACCTTCCCCAGGGCATGGCCGGGTTTTGATGACTGGAAAGTGCTCGAGTAGGGCCCTTGTCGTTATAATAACGACCCCTCCAGTCTCTTAATTATCACTCGCTTCATCTCCGTATTCAACACTACAATAATTTACAGTAAAGTTAAAGATCATATAATCCCTCTGCGTGTTTTTCCAGGCGTGATCTAAACATCTGTATGAATCGTCATTTAAAAAAAAAGTTTAATCCAGTTTTACCACTCTCCAACCACGTTTGAAATGGGTACCCACACGGATGCGAAATTCATTGCATTTTCTGAGCATTGTGAGCGTCTGTAAAATGGCGCCTACTGGAACGCTTCCCAGGGAGTGGAGAATGTGCATTCATTGTGTGCGGGAAAAGCCTGAATCCAATGACAGGAGAAAATATATATCAGTATAGTGCTTTGAGACATCGTCGATGTATCAAGCGCTCTATAAATTTATGCAATAGGAACATTAAATGCATCTACGTTTACACTTTACTTTTGTAAAATGTCATTGAATTAATTCAATCCATTATTCAATATATTTATTCTTTCAGTCATTCATGTATGCATTAATTAAGGCGCAGTGGCGAGAAAATAGCAGCAACACAAACGCAATCAACAATAAAACAACAGAATGTAAAAACACACAAAACAATTTAGAAGGAGAAGGTACATTTATTGAACGAAAAATATCGTAAATAGTATGTACTGTGAAGCAATGTTCAACGTTTTTCGTTTTTCTTCAACGAAAAAATTATCTTACTACCTACACCTAAAATGTTGTAAATATTATAAATATTTATACACAAATGGTTCGTTGTGATTGATTCCCTTTGGTAAATTCATTATAATTATGTAAAGAACTGGGGAGCGTTTCATGAAACAATTAGTCAGTGGTTTTCACCGACATATATCGTGTTCATCGACAATTCTTTTGTCACCGACTATTTTCCAGGCTTGTGATTGGTCAAATTTAGTCAGCGCTGACTAAATTGTCGGTGAACATGATATTAGTCGGTGAAAACCACCGACTAATTGCTTCATGAAACGCCCCAGGTCTCCCCATATCTGTTTAATACAAACTATGATGAGAGTCATGAATATTGAAGTAAACACCACGGGCACCTATACCTCCCAATAAAAGCTTTAAGGTCCCTTTTCTTCATTTGTTCTGAAATGTTTAATGATAATGGTGGAGCCCTAAAAACACGAAAATCTGGGGAGTTTGGGCACATTTTATTAAACAAATTAATCGGTGTCATCGTTTTCAGTATCAAATTATACTTAGGGAGAGGTGAACGCAATTTCCCCGTTAGGGCCGTCTCTGTACCTAAATTATTAGAGATTATAGATAAATCGCTAAGAAAGAAAAGATAGTGGCATCCAAGAGATATTGAACGACTGATATACGGGTGGATTCAACTTAATTCAACTAAAAAATGAATCCATTCCTGATATTACTCATAAAATTTCCACTCCTCTACATTAAGAAGAAGAAGTAGAAGTTGATTGGATAATTTGAAATTAGTACGTGGCTACTGTACCTCAAGGCACATGTATCATTACATTGTATTTCATATCAGTATATTTATTGAGCATAGTCTACATCCTCAATTTTTATCCTTTTTATTTTTCCTTTTCCTTTTTTTCTTCTTTTTTTTCTTCCTTCAAGTATATGTTATTATTACTTCTGCGCCTGGTGCATTCAATTGTCAAGCCTTACTGGCTTTTACGGATGCACCATTTTCCATTTATATTTTGAATGTTGTTATGTCAATTTTATATGTAATTTTGATATTGTTACATGTTATGAAATTCCATATTTATTCTTTGTATATATTGTCATGATGATGGAAATAAATTTCAATTCAATTCAATTCAATGGGACTCCTCTTATTTACAGGAGGGAATCTACAATTTACACGCTTATTTCACTACATTTATATTGTATTGATATATCCGTATGTTATTTCGACTGTTTTATTACTTTAATGGCCTGGTATTATTGTATGTATTCTAACACCTCTTGAAAGAACAATGCTTTTCATTCTTTATTGTTTATAGCTTATTATTTATGAAGGAATGTGCATGTGACAAAAATGAGATAGTAGCTGGATGAAGATTTTATATTTTGAACTTATTCATTTCCTCGAAGTATGGCATGGACGCTTCGGAAAGTTTCCTGACATCTGGTGCCACTCTGTCCTTGCAAACGGGAGGTTTTGGTGGTTGAAACTTGCTCGAGTAGAGTGCTGTCCCATAAAAGGGAACAGCTTTCTCCACTACCTCATCGCTAGCAACTTTCCAGGTCTTGGTGATATCTGGAGAAGCATCCCATTGAAGAAGTGAATCACTGTATGGAAGACCAGTCAGATGGCAGAACTTTGAGAGCATCTCTGCCGGGTTGGCCAACAGGTCGTCTGAGTTGATGACGATTGGGTCAGGATCAACATTATCGCGGACGTACTTCCAGACATCGTGGATGTCAATGAAGAGCTCACTTGAAGGTACGATAGTGTTATCCTTCTCTAGATCGAATGCCTTCTCGTCAAGAGCGTCGCCCTTCCGGAGACCAACGCTCACCTGATGATCGTACATAGCTTTTCTGAAAGAGCTGAAAACTCGGTATGGATCGCGGATGAAAAAGACATGCTTAAAGCCTGTCGGTATATATTTCCTGGATTTCTCATCGGGAAAAGCTGCACACCCCTCCTTAGCTACCAGGTACTTGCTTGTGGATGCCTCCATCCTCGGCTTCACATTGCCATACCTACAAACAAAGACGATGACGAAAAGTCATAAACACCTGCTAAAACATCCATATTCAAATAAGAGACATGCCGTAGGTTTTTTTCTTTACAAACAGTTACTATTCGTCAACAAAGTTACGAAATACATACATATATTTTGTAATCACAAATGGCTGGATGACCAAGAATGAACAAGAACAACCTCAGTGAGTGAACCGGAAGTCCTGCACAACAGGAAGGTAAAACGGGCTTGTTCACCAATCACAATGGTGTGACAGTCTCTTCTAACGAAGCCTTTTGTTCCCAACTGACGAAAGGCAACAGCAGCTGGAACAAAAACAGTTTTTACGTATTATCTTGTATATTATTAGCAAACGAACCCTACTCCTAAAGGTACTATGTCCCATTTGCAGGCCAACAAAGTGAAAAGGTTAAATTCCATTGGCCTTTAAAAAATAATTCTAATTTAGTAGTTCTCTAAAAAAAGGAGGGGGGGGGGGCTTGAAAATGTCTTTAAGTGGGAAAATAACGACTATTAGTTGTCGAATCGACTTAAGAGCTATAGAGCCAGTAGGCCTAAGTAATAGTCTCGATTTCCAGACCATTGTACCGAATGGTCGTACGTTTTATGCTGCGCAAAGATTCAATCAGACTAATTTTGGCCATTACAAGAAGTGGGTTATTGACGTAGACAAATGCTCATGTACCCTTTACAGCTCATGTTATGTATGTTCAAAGAAGAAATAAAGCCAGTTAGTCACTCAATAGTCTCTGACAGTGAAGTCTAGCAAGTAAACGGGTTTCCTTGCATTATTTGAATATTAGGACACTGCTAACGTTTAAATTTCACAGATAGGACATACATGACATATTCATAATTCCTGCAAAGTTCTACAGAATTTAATGTTGGCTGCAAAAGGGACATATAGTATCTTGAAGATCTGCAAGGTCTTCAAGGTTGAAAGAAGCTGACTGCTTCTTAAAAGAAGAAACTCGTGATATGTTCCTTGGAACTAAACCTCTCTTGCTGACCATCTTCCTTCATATTGTCTCCAACTATAACCAGAGTATTTCGAATGATTTAAAGTAGCCTTTTCGAATATATTCTTCTTTTTTCTTGCAGGTCGAGGACTAGTGGGTACACCAGCTTCACTGTAGGCGGGAAAGTCAGCCTCTGTAAAACATGAATCAATAAATGCAAGCAAATAACTTCGAATTCTACTTGGTGTAGCCGTCATACTCACATAATTCTATCGGCATGTACTTTGCATCCCACTAAACGTCCAACGATTGAAGCTGCTTCTTGTGCCTGTTCTTCATTCCCGGCATACTCCATCGGCATATCTTCACCAGTATCAAGCTCATAGTTTCTTCGAGCTACGCCGCAGTACGTAAAACATTCAAACCAAACGTCCATACCATCAATGGAACTCAGACATTTGGTCAAAGCCGTCGAGATAGTTCTCGGAACATGCCACAAGAACAATCGTACAGGTTTCCCATCGAAATCCGCCATTTTTATTTAATTTACCAGTCCACCACTATTTACCCGTCCGAAATGGGACTTTAACCCCCTTAACATCCCACGTATGATCGGTACAAGGTGCAATAGGTAGCATATCATATCATAAATTATATGAAGTGAGGAGTAACGTGAAAACAAATAGATAGAATAGGCGAACTTTTAAATCATTCCAACTCCCACAGGGTCAGTCTTTGTTGATCTAAAAAAAGCCTTTGATTTGGTGGACACTGAGATATATACTGTTGCGCGGCTAACGGTTCGTAGTCTCGCCGTATCAGACGTTCTGCTAAAGGTTAGTCTAGCAGCAAAGAAAAAATCTCGGCACTCCGCCTAGATTATAGGCTAGCGTCACCTGTGAATCGCTTCTGTGGTTCAGGAGCTATTTGGTTGATCGAAAGACAGTGACTTGTATTAATGATGTAGTTTCTGATGCATTACCATCGACCGGTGAGGTGCCTCAGGGCTCTCTACTAGGCCCCTTATTGTTTGTAATATTTATTAATGATATGCCTCATTCTTTAAAAAAAATGTAAAATACATCTTTATGCTGATGACACTGTGTTATATTACTCACATAAGAATCGGTCTGTTGTACAGTCAGTTCTCAACGAGGAACTAGCTCGATTAGATACATGGATATCTCGGAATAAACTGAAGATTAACTACAACAAGACCGTGGGTATGTTAATTGCAACAAACAAATTGCTGGAAAAAAAAGATAAATTAGTTTTGAAAATCCGAGGGAGATATGTAATCCAAATGCATGACACAAAATACCAAGGGGTAATCATTGATTCAGAATTGAAATGGAACATTCATATTGAAAACATGTGTAAGAAAATTGGGAAATGGTTGGATTTCTTGGTCGGTTGAGACATTATGTAAATAAAACTAATTTGAAAATTATATATCATTCTGTTATTCTCCCACATTTTGAGTATGCAGACAATGTTTGGTCGTCATCTTCTGATAAATATCTTGATCAGTTACAGAAACTACAGAATAGAGCGGGGAGGATCATTTCGAAGATAAATCGACAATCATAATATATCCAATCAACAATTGCATGATATCCTAAAATGGGATACTTTGTCCCTACGGCGTACTAAACACATGCACGTTATGATGTTTAAAATACTGCATGGCCTGACTCCTATATATGAATGACAATTTTTCTTTTAGAGCTACTAGATACAAACTTCGAAGTCAATTTAATCTTGCCCTTCCTAGTTATTGATAAGTTATGACCTTGTAGGGTTAGTCTGATTGTATTGTTTTGTTAAACTTCTATGAATTTCTAGAAGTGCGATCTAAAGGCAAGTTAGCTTTGTCAAATCGGAATGAATAAGCGTTAGCTTACATGTGACACTTTATGACATAATTATACAACAATATCAAGCTAAATAATGTCGTGGAATTTTAACTCCCATGCAGTGTTAATATTGTGTAAATAAGTTTGAAGTAATAAAGGGAAAAGACATCCCTAGATACAATGAGTAATAGACTAGATTTTCAGACTCGTGTGTGTAGTGATGGAATGAGCGCGATTGCTTTGATTGCATTGTGTAACTGTATGTTCTGTGATATGTTCTCGGTGTTCGTGGTATGATTGAATTGTTTGTTTACGTGATGTACTTAGTGTGCGTAATGTTTGTGTGAATCTTGTGGTAACCGACAGAAAAAGGGTGAACTATTTGCATGGGTGCTAATGAAAGAAACGTTCCCTTTATTGATTAGACTTCCGCTGCGTAACTAATATTTAAAGGGAAAGTCCACCCCCAAAATAAGTTTGTTTCGATAGAGGCAGAATAATAAGAAAATCAGGTGAGTGAAAGTTTGAGCAAATTCTGAATGAAAATAAGAAAGTTATGAATTATTGAAGTTGTGATCAATCAAATACAAATTGGCAACTCTGTGACTTATTATACGAGCTCTCCTTCATTTGCTTTGTGCATAATATTCCATAAAATCATGTTTTCTTCGTTATTGATGACGGAATATATATTTGTTCCTTGCAGGGGGAGTATAGAAACATATTTGCAATTATTATATTTAGGGTGCATGTATGGTTGAAATTTTTCTTGAGGGAAAATGAAAATTTTAGATTTTTTTAGTACTAAGCAAATGGAAGTTGAGCTCGCATTTTACGTCATAGAGTTGCCAATTTGTGTTTGATTGATCACAACTTAAAAAATCCTAACTTCCTAATTTTTATATCGGAATTTGCTCAAACTTTCACTGACTTGTTTCTCTCATTTTTCTACTCCTATTAAAACTAACTTAATTTCAGGGTGGACTTCCCCTTTAATGATCCTCACCCCATCCCCAAAACGTCGGTGCTACACTTAGTTTAGATTTTCTCCTTTTTTGGAGTTATAAGCTACCATAGATCAAGTTCGTCACGGTCGCCATGTTCGTCAGTCAGTACGAGAATAGCAGTACGCAGTCTGAAATCTAGTCAAGTCTGATTAGTTTATCATTCAACCCGTCAGTTGCCATATACCAGTATTCCCGACGAAGTTTTGTCCCGCCACAGAAGTGAGTGTTAAGATTAATATAAACTAGAATATGAACTCATAAAACGGAAAATAAGATAGATTCAAGTTGAACTCTAAAGAACTGTACTGAACTCATTAGCATAATGCACGTGTATTTAGGCAAATATAGTTTTACGTCATGTATAATGTAAACAAGTCCTGAAGATAAACGATGTTTATTATTGTGCATACTAAATGTTGGACAGCTTGTGTGGGTGACAAAGGTTGGTCTGTAGAATTTGATTTAGCTTGCATAAAAGTTGCAGGACACTATTTATTGACATAAAGCTTTGCACCTCTGGCATGGTATTTAGAGTAAGAATTGAAAGACAGTGTCAAAGTCAGTAGAAGGTCATATAGTACATTTAAAGTGACAATCCAATATTGAGGCTTTTTGGCTATGAAGATAGATGAGAATAATCAAAGCTTGTTTATGGATGCAAGATAAAGACGTTTACAGTTATTTGGGTTACTCTGAATTTTTGTTAGTTAAAGGACGAGGTGACAGAATTATAGTACAAAAGCAAATTGTGTTTAAATGAATCTTTATAGATACAGTTACTTGATTTATTCAGATATGTTGTATTATATCTTGCATTTTGTGTAACATGAATGATGTACTAAATCTGTCATTGTTGTTTTATCTTTTTTGCAGATCGAATAAATAAGCTTAACAGCTTTGTATTTTCATTTACGGCTGGACTCCCAAACTTCTATTTTCCCTTTCTTCAACTATTTAATAATGATACCGCTAAATATGGGCTATCCAGCCGTTTATTTCATCCTGTAAGTCACAATAATATTCTATTTGTTATTATTATACTGAATGCATGATGTCTTTTTATACGGAAATAAAACAAACAAACAAACAAAGAGTTCAAGGATAACGATATCAAACATATTGTTGACGACGTTCAAAGGTCGAGAAATTTTATTCAGCTTTGCACAAATCAAGTACTATGGATGGATGCATGTGCTGAGTTCATACACAATACTTTTATTCTGCAGCCTAACTCGTACTTCGTTCATGGTTCCCCCTTTGAAAGCAAAAGGTGATTTAAAAAATATAAAGATGGCAGATTGTGACGGTACCCCTGTAAGAATCTTGGCATATATTATGCCAAGGACCATCTCGTCTGCTTTGAGCAAATGTTTGAGTGCCGTGGATGGCATGGAGATTTGGTTTGAACGTTTCACACGCGCGGGTTTTGTGAGGCAAGAGTACGAGCTACAGACTGGCGACGATATGCCGTTGGAATATGAGGGTAATGAAGAGAAGGTTCAAGAAGCTGCTAAACTCTTTCGACGCCTCGCGCACTTAGAGACCGAACTAGTTCCAGATAAATTGGTGTAAGTACAACAAATATTTCAACCATGGCCCCATTTCACAGAACTTGTCATCAGTGACAAATGACAGTTTTTGTTATAAGCTAGTGAAATCCTTGCTTCTGATTGGTTATCAGCAGATTTGTCACTGATATTGTTTTGGTCATTGGTCTTTGAAAAGAGGCTTTGTGAAACGGGTCCCTGGGATCTTTCACAGCTGATCCGACATTTTATCCGGCATCAATTTCTCCGGGCTAAATTATTTATACAGTGAGGTATAATGTTTGGTTTGAGGGTTCAAGTGAGTAATTCAATTAGTGTATGAAACTGACAAACATTAATGCTCGTCCAACCTGACAGCACGTAATGTTTGCAATTCGCACTCTGACTATAATAATACAAATGTTCGTAACAGGTGAATACAATAATTTGTAGAGAGGCACTTAAGAAAGATGTGTGCTTTAAATTTGATTACATTACGAAAATTGCCTTTTGTCTCAGGAACATGTGTCGTACAACCCTTTCACAGACAGACAGACAGACAGACTCAAACACACACACACTTTTTTTATTTTTAACAATTTTGATTTATTTCTCCAAATGTGTAATACAAAGAATAACATACAATTGAATAAAATAAACGTTTTCAATATTGATTGCTTATACATAAAAATAATTAAACAAAATGTTATTTGCAGTATATATAAATTAGCAACAGAGTAAATATATAAGTACCTAAACATAATATATCTGTCAATTGTAAATGTTATTCACTTATATATAAAAAATTAAAAAAACTTAAACAAATCTGGAGGTAATTTTACTGGAACAATGCCTGCTCCTCCCTGCCCCCTTCCCTCGCACAAACACACCCACTTTTTTAACCCACCCACACACATACTCACGCACACACACACACACACACACACACGCACACACACACGAATACACACACTCAAGCCCCACAAAAATACAATGCCAGTGCCCCCACAATGTCTAGACCCGCGCTATGCCACTACAGAAACCAGTGAAATCAAGCATCATGTAAAGCTGTGCCATTATGAATACATCCGCACTACATTTTTTTTTGTTCAATCGCGATTCAGATCAAAATATTTATGGCTTCGAATCAAACCATCGTGTATTCAATAAAAGAAGATCTGCTTGGGTTGGGAAATTATGCCTGATTCAGGTAGGAATATATTATATTTCTAAAATTCGTTTTTCCCTTTCAAACATAATTTATCTTTCAACTGAATGTTCAATTCTATAGTAAAATTCTTCAAAGTTCTTGTATTGAAACAGAGGAAACCGACCCCCAAGATATAACTTTACTTATTCTGAGAGATTTATTATATTATTGTCCATAAATCTACAAGATTCCCCACCAAAGTGTATGAGAGAGGTATAAAGCAGAAATAAAGTACAGTTTCTCAGCACGACATGGGCATCGCCATTTTCTTGATAATGTGACGTACTATGCGAAGTCGTTTATCAAGTAAATGTACCAAATTTATGGATGCTTCTTTCCCAGACGTGTGTGGTGATTAAGCATTTCATTCACCTGCTATTATAAGGGTGATCACACTGCCTGTGCACATGCAAACAGTCTGCCCCGCGAACACACACACACAACAGCAGTCAGTTGGTAGAAATAGCAATTTTTGTAAATGTATTTAAAAAAAACTAAACAATATTTTTGTATTTTTATTTCACATATATTTCAAGCATACCTTTAACTAAAATTCTGTGTAGTTTCATTGTTATAGGCATGTGGGAAATATGTTAATTATTGAATTAGAATATTGTCTTTTCAGCCATGTGTGACATGGCCCGCTGATTGCCCATTGACTCGCGCTGCTATTCTGCGTGATGAAAAAATGCACCTCAATGTATAAAACTCCCCTACAAAAATGCAATATCCTCATGTGTTTCACTCATTGAATTAATTTGTTATTTACACTCAAGGTAGCCACAACTGTACTAGGGTCACTAAAGTTTCTGCCACTCTGAAATTCAATCCCTGTGGAATGTTATGGCCTGTTGAATGGTATCTCGGAAAATCGTCATAAATCCTCAAATCTGACATCTTTGAAAAAGGCAGATATACTGTGACAAATTCTTATCATATGATTGGTTTTTCTGAATTATTTGTGAAACACATGAGGAAATAGCTGTGACGGTGATCCAAGTAATTTCCATCGCCATATTGTATTGGCATTGCAAAAATATTAGGAATTTAAGGTCAATATTTGGTGTAAATATGATCTATGAACATATGATTAAAAAAATGCCCCAAAAATGAACAGTTTGACTTTCCTAATTTGCATAATGAGTGCGCGAATATATAATTAGCTGAAATGACCTAATTTGCATATTTGATGAATATTCATGATTTTATTTTATTACAAATGAAATATATTTCCATACCTGTCTGATATACATAGGTTTCACTGATGTATCAGGTTCGGTTTTGATTTGATTACATATGCGCATATTAATTAGGCGGACTTTTTTATATCTGCAGATTCGCAAAAATGGTAAAAATGACTTATTTTGTTGGCTTCTGTTTTCAAAACGGTAATAGATATATGAATTTTCTTTTTTGTATTTTTTACCACAAAGATGATGTTTTAGTGTCCGATAATTTAATTTATTATTTGTGTCCAAGAAAGTGATGAATTAAGTTGTCAACTTTGTCGAATTATGCCATTTTTGCCAATTTGACCATTTCTGGCAGGTTTTTCGGTAATTTTGCGATATCAAAAAAATGGTATAAAATCACAACGCATTGACCGATTTCAATTCTGTTTTTTGTTTTGTGAAGCTTTCATAAAGCTTGATCATTTGCAACCATCAAATAACATGTGTTTGTTGTAATTATTTTTGGTGTGCTATACCTACTATTATCCTTTGTACTATAATTGCCAGAACGCAAATTACATAAATAAGTTAGTGCACTTCTGGGGTGAAGGTTTCTCATAAATGCAATAGATTTGTCAACTGCTATAGTGTAGTATTTATAAATGAATTTTGTTACAATTGCGCCCCTATTATTTATTTTTCACCTGATATAATTTCTATGATCTCAGTTATTATTATTTCTTATTTAAAAGTAAAGGTTTTGTTATTGATTTAGAAATTCTTTCCAACTAAAGCTTGGTGCATGTTGCATGATACATGTACAACTTCAACAGGTACGTCACATTTTAAGAAAATGGCTGCGCCTATATCATGCTGAAAGGCATCACATCATGCCAGGAATATCTTCATTTATATATATTTTGTACATTTTCGTAAGGAATATTGTAAATCAAAGGGCAGGAATACATCTCATTTTTCAGAATACCTACACTTATTCTTTGGGTTTAGGTTTCCTTTAACATGAAAACGTGCGCACCAAGGGCTTTACAAACCTATTTTATGAGTTGAAACATCTTCTTTGGCACACATACCCAGAATGTATGAATTATAGAATATTCAAAAACATTCTTTGCCAACTAAGTTACCTTACCGATTTCAATAAAAAAAGATCGACTTTCTCTTTATAGATTTTGTTGAGGAATTCATCGACTACCAGTAGTCTTAGGTAGATCTGAACCTCATGAACGAAACATGAAACCTTATTCACTATGTGACATACAATCAATTGGTGATGAATTTCAAGGTTTATTCACTTAGTGCCTTCTTTGCTAAAGAAAGAAAATACGATCTTCAAAACAACTACACTGAACGACTAGATACCCTTAAAATAAATCAACTCTTTAAATGTACAAGAAGAGAAAAAGACCCCAGAACACTCGTTGCAATCTTGTAACATTATGTACGGAAATTGTCCCTTTTCTTTTAAACCCATTTTCCGCATTCGCAGCATTTTATTTTAAACAAATTACTAGTAAAGTTTCTGTGCAATATAACATTACTTGGACGCCATTGTTCTCCTTATTTTAAATACTACATAATTAGTTGTATCATTAATGCAGATGGAAACTTTTATGATACCTTTTCTTTCTTTTTCAGTCATTGGTTTTTGTTCATTTTTGGAATGTAATTTATTGAGTTATCTATTCATCATGAATTTCTTTATTAATTCATTCATCCAATCCTTTTTTCTTCAATTACCCAATCATATTAAAGCCTGTTTGCCTATTTATTATAATTACCGTACCTATTGTGACAAAAGATAAACCAATAAATTCCATGTAATAATGGATTGAAAAAAAATCGAAAGTGTATGATTACGATTGCATGAAGCTCACCAAAGGTTCAACTCCATCCTGTACAATTTTGATCTAAAATAGTGGTATTTCTTGGAAGATTTTGTTAATTGTGAGTATATCACGAATGGAAAAGGCCTCACAGCAATCGATTAATGATTTAGGCCTATTTTAATACTAAACAACGTACCAAATAAGAACAGACCTTGACAAATACTCTGTATTACCTTTAATCGGAATTCTTTGTAATCAGTTTGAGACACGCTCAAGCGGTCTGCGACGACGGCATAGGATTCTCTTGAAAGCCTCTTGAAAGTTCGGATGCTTCAGACCATAAATGATCGGATTGACCACGCTGTTCGCCATCGATATCATGTAGCCATAGAGGGTGAATAGGCTTGCACCGGGAATTACTAAGTTCACGCTTGACGCTACAAAGCAAATCATGAAGAGGCAGACAACAATGAAAACATTCTTTGTGATCTCGATCTCCTTTTGGTTGATGGCTTTGAACATGGGTGAACGAGAATCTTGAGATGTAGATGGAGTAGCCTTGTTCTTTTGAGCCTCTGCTAAGCTTGAACCGGTAGCTTTATCATCTGCAAACTGGTCTCGGAACTGCTTATTGTGTTGCAAAACGTGGCGCAAAATCAGTCCGTAAAACGTCAAGGTGAGTACCAGGGCAGTAATAATGACAGAGCCCAGAAGTATGACAAAAACGGAGGCCAACGGATTTGTACCGGACAAAGTGCATAAGCCGTAGTATCTGTAATAACCGAAAGTCCCTACTCCTAGAGCGGGAGGTATGATCATGAGTGCAAGTGACTCCATCCAGAGAAACAGCACGACTTTCGCAATATTCTTCGGAGTATTGAGACCCTGATGACCACGAATAGATCTGGTGATGACGTACCAGCGGACGAAACCGATAACGACTAAATTAGATACACTACAGCATATGCTGGTGAACGTAACTCCAGCCACAATTGCACAGATGATCGCGGGAATCGGGTACCTTCCCGTTTGACTTAGGAGACCAGCGATCTGGAACGGTAGGCTGGAACACGTCAAAATGTCAACGAAAGCGAGATTGACCACCAAGATGTTGGTGACCGTGCGAAGCTTTTTCGTGGTGATGACGGAGACGATAACAAGAGTATTGCCAAAGAGGCCGATAATTGCTAAACCCGCTAGGACTGATGCAACGATAACTCGATGATGGAAAGCTATAGTTGGCGCTTCTACAGAAGATTGTGTGCTTGCTTCCATCGTTGGCGAATTGAAATTAGACTTTTTACGATATCAAATCAATATGTCTATCTGTTTTTTGTAATGACTTTGCGCTTTAACACTTCGTATTAGCATGATGGCTGATGGTGTTATTTTGTAAGTGACCAAAATATTGAAGGTGTCTTCCAGTGATAGATCGCAGGAATGTACGTGATCAGTAGCTTATCCAAAAAGTGGGAAAGGCAGGTGATCAAGTCAGCATTTATATTATCTCTATTCTCTTTGCCACATTTATAATCAGGACAATTTTAAATCTCGTTATGCGCGAAAAGCTCTTGACTTATTGAAGATATTAGACATTATACTTTTCAATTAAATTTAAATCAGTTGTTGCCAACTGTGCAGTTTTATGAATTTCCATGAATGATAGCCATGAATACAAAAAATATCACAGTAGGATAAATCTGCGACCGGAAATATATTGTATGTCGGGTTCATTAGATGTAAAGTTAGAGCTTCATTGATCTTCCACCGAGCCATTAGCAAACAATAGACACATGACCTACATAGGGGCGCAGAAACAAGAGATGCGAAGGAAAGGGAAAGAAGAGATGCGAAGGAAAGGGGAAAGAAGATGTTACGAACCCCTTCTACTCCCTCTCGCCAATAAATATTGATGGCTTTACACATTTGTATTTCATCCACCGAGTATTGCCACCCCGGCACACACACACACACGCGCGCGCACACTCACACACTCACGCACACGCACACGCGCTCAAACACACACACACAAACACACACACTCAAGCCCCACAAAAATACAATGCCAGTGCCCCCACAATGTCTAGACCCGCGCTATGCCACTACAGAAACCAGTGAAATCAAGCATCATGTAAAGCTGTGCCATTATGATTACATCCGCAAGACATTTTTCTTTGTTCAATCGCGATTCAGATCAAAATATTTATGGCTTCGAATCAAACCATCGTGTATTCAATAAAAGAAGTTCTGCTTGGGTTGGGAAATTATGCCTGATTCAGGTAGGAATATATTATATTTCTAAAATCGTTTTTCCCTTTCAAACATACTTTCTCTTTCAACTGAATGTTCAGTTCTATAGTAAAATTCTTCAAAGTCATTGTATTGAAACAGAGGAAACCGACCCCCAAGTTATAACTTTACTTATTCTGAGAGATTTATTATATTATTGTCCATAAATCTACAAGATTCCCCACCAAAGTGTATGAGAGAGGTATAAAGCAGAAATAAAGTACAGTTTCTCAGCACGACATGGGCATCGCCAATTTCTTGATAATGTGACGTACTATGTGAAGTCGTTTATCAAGTAAATGTACCAAATTTATGGATGCTACATTCCCAGACGTGTGTGGTGATGAAGCATTTCATTCAACTGCTATAGTGTATTATTAATAAATGAATTTTGTTACAATTGTGCCCCTATTATTAATTTTTCACCTAATATAATATCTATCATCTCAGTTATTATTATTTTTTATTGAAAAGTAAAGGTTTCGTTATTGATTTAGAAATTCTTTCCAACTAAAGCTTGGTGCATGTTGCATGATACATGTACAACTTCAACAGGTACGTCACATTTTAAGAAAATGGCTGCGCCTATATCATGCTGAAAGGCATCACATCATGCCAGGAATATCTTCATTTATATATATTTTGTACATTTTCGTAAGGAATATTGTACATCAAAGGGCAGGAATACATCTCATTTTTCGGAATACCTACACTTATTCTTTGGGTTTAGGTTTCCTTTAACATAAAAAACGTGCGCACCGAGGGCTTTACAAACCTATTTTATGAGTTGAACAATTTTCTTCGGCACAAATACCTAGAATGTATGAATTATAGAATATTCAAAAACATTCTTTGCCAACTAAGTTACCTTACCGATTTCAATAAAAAAAGATCGACTTTCTCTTTATAGATTTTGTTGAGGAATTCATCGACTACCAGTAGTCTTAGGTAGATCTGAACCTCATGAACGAAACATGAAACCTTATTCACTATGTGACATACAATCAATTGGTGATGAATTTCAAGGTTTATTCACTTAGTGCCTTCTTTGCTAAAGAAAGAAAATACGATCTTCAAAACAACTACACTGAACGACTAGATACCCTTAAAATAAATCAACTCTTTAAATGTACAAGAAGAGAAAAAGACCCCAGAACACTCGTTGCAATCTTGTAACATTATGTACGGAAATTGTCCCTTTTCTTTTAAACCCATTTTCCACATTCGCAGCATTTTATTTTAAACAAATTACTAGTAAAGTTTCTGTGCAATATAACATTACTTGGACGCCATTGTTCTCCTTATTTTAAATACTACATAATTAGTTGTATCATTAATGCAGATGAAAACTTTAATGATACTTTTTTTCTTTCTTTTTCAGTCATTGGTTTTTGTTCATTTTTGGAAAGTAATTCATTGAGTTGTTTATTCATCATGAATTTCTTTATTAATTCATTCATCCAATCCCTTTTTCTTCAATTACCCAATCATTTATTTAAAGCCTGTTTGCCTATTTCTTATTAGATCGTACCTATTGTGACAAAAGAAAAACCAATAAAATCCATGTAATAATCGAATGAAAAAAAATCGAAAGTGTATGATTACGATTGCATGAAGCTCACCAAAGGTAATAATAATAATAATAATAATAGCCTAATAGTCCACTCCAAATTTTATTAAACCGAAACGGAAATTCTTTTTGCCCAATTGATCGTGAGCCCGGCAGCCACTGAGCAGCGCCAGATCGACGTTGCTCTATCCCTTATTGTTGAACGCCAAACAAGGTAGCAACAACTCCCATCTTTTAACGTCTTTTGGTATGACGCGGCCGGGGTTCGAACCAGGGGCGTCGCCAAAGGGGGGGGGGGGGGGGGTGGGGGGGGGGGTGCGACACCCCCCACCTGTCAGGATTTTGTCGGTAAAATTGCGCTGCCGTCGGGAAAAAAGAGAAAAGGGGGAGGGAAAAAAGAGAGGGAAAGGGAAAGAAAGGAAAAAAGAAAAGGAAAAGAAAAGAAAGAAAGGAAAAGAAAGGAAAGAAAGGAAAAGAAAGGAAAGAAAAGAGAAGAAAGAGAGAGAGAAAAGAAAAAGAGGGAGGAGAGGAAAGAAAGGAAAAAAAAGAAAAGAAAGAAAAGTAAAAATAAGTAAAAGGGAAACAAAAGAAACGAGGGGTGAAAGAGAGGAGAGAGAGGGGAGGTAAGAGCCTGAGAGAAGAGGAGTGGGAGTAAAAGAGAGAAGGGGGTTGTTGGGTGGAGTCGTCTCGTCGAGGGAGCAAGAAAGACACGGTCAAATATGTTGCTGTGTCGGGTCAGCTGTGTCGCTATTCTTGCTCGATCCTCGTGTACTAATATCAATGCAGAAGTTTGAACTCGGTGAGATGTATATTGTCGGTCGGCCGACAAGTTTTTTTCCCTACGAACTGTGACTCTTTATCCGTGACGACTTCGAGAGTGACTACAACTACAATACTTGTATTTTCTCGAAGTTTCACTTTCCTAAAATATCAGCTAAAGAAATCAGAGGTTTAAAATTTTCGGGGAAACTAAATTCAAACAAGGTTTAAGAATCAACAACGGTACGACGAATCGTCTTCCTTTCTCTATATTGTGATAAAACGCCAAAAATTCCGCGCTTCGCGCAAAAGGGGAAGACTACATTTAGACGAGTTGAGAACGGTACAACGAATCGTCTTATTTCTCTAATAATTTAAGGAAACGTCAAAACTTCCGCGCTTCGCGGGGTAGGGGAAAGCTTCATTCAGACAAGGATTAAGAGTCGAGCACGGTTCAACGAATCGTCTACTTTCTCTAATAATTTAATGAAACGCCAAAACTTCCGCGCTTCGCGCGGGAGGGGGAGAACTGAATTTAGATAAGGATTAAGAGTAAAAAGAGTACACCGAATCGTCTGCTTTTTTCTCATAATTTAATGAAACGTCAAAGGATTAAGAGTCGAGCACAGTTCAACGAATCGTCTACTTCCTCTAATAATTTAATGAACGCCAAAACTTCCGCGCTTCGCGCGGGAGGGGAAGAACTGAATTCAGATAAGGATTCAGAGTCGAGAACAGTACACCGAATCGTCTGCTTTTTCTCTCATAATTTAATGAAACGTCAAAGCTTCCGCGCTTCGCGCGGAAGGGGGAAAAACTGAATTCAGACAAGGATTAAGAGTCGAGCACGGTTCAACGAATCGTCTACTTTCTCTAATAATTTAATGAAACGCCAAAACTTCCGCGCTTCGCGCGGGAGGGGGAGAACTGAATTCAGATAAGGATTAAGAGTCGAAAGAGTACACCGAATCGTCTGCTTTTTTCTCATAATTTAATGAAACGTCAAAGGATTAAGAGTCGAGCACGGTTCAACGAATCGTCTACTTCCTCTAATAATTTAATGAAACGCCAAAACTTCCGCGCTTCGCGCGGGAGGGGAAGAACTGAATTCAGATAAGGATTCAGAGTCGAGAACAGTACACCGAATCGTCTGCTTTTTCTCTCATAATTTAATGAAACGTCAAAGCTTCCGCGCTTCGCGCGGGAGGGGGAGAACTGAATTCAGATAAGGATTAAGAGTAGAAAGAGTACACCGAATCGTCTGCTTTTTTCTCATAATTTAATGAAACGTCAAAGGATTAAGAGTCGAGCACGGTTCAACGAATCGTCTACTTCCTCTAATAATTTAATGAAACGCCAAAACTTCCGCGCTTCGCGCGGGAGGGGAAGAACTGAATTCAGATAAGGATTCAGAGTCGAGAACAGTACACCGAATCGTCTGCTTTTTCTCTCATAATTTAATGAAACGTCAAAGCTTCCGCGCTTCGCGCGGGAGGGGGAGAACTGAATTCAGATAAGGATTCAGAGTCGAGAACAGTACACCGAATCGTCTGCTTTTTCTCTCATAATTTAATGAAACGTGAAAGCTTCCGCGCTTCGCGCGGAAGGGGGAAAAACTGAATTCAGACAAGGATTAAGAGTCGAGCACGGTTCAACGAATCGTCTACTTTCTCTAATAATTTAATGAAACGCCAAAACTTCCGCGCTTCGCGCGGGAGGGGGAAAAACTGAATTCAGACAAGGATTAAGAGTCGAGCCCGGTTCATCGAATCGTCTACTTTCTCTAATAATTTAATGAAACGCCAAAACTTCCGCGCCTCGCGCGGGAGGGGGAGAACTGAATTCAGATAAGGATTAGAAGTCGAGAACAGTACACTGAATCGTCTACTTTTTTCTCATAATTTAATGAAACGTCAAAGCTTCCGCGCTGTGCGGGAGGGGGAGAAACTGAATTCAGACAAGGATTAACAATCGAGAATGGTACAGCAAATCGTCTTCTTTTTATAATAATTTAATGAAACGTCAAAGCTTTCGCGCTTCGCGCGGGAAGGGGGAGGAACTTTATTCAGACAAGGATTAACAGTCGAGAACGGTACAATAAATCGTCTTCTTTTCCTAATAAGTTAAGGTAACGTTTAAGCTTCCGCGCTTCGCGCGGGAGGCCTATCACCCATCCCCCCTAATGAGCGCGTTTCGCGCGCTCTTTAAGTGATTCGCTTGCTCTCTACCGCCCCTCCCTAAAATAAGATCCTAGCTCCGTGCCTGCATTAAAATATAGCTATGATGCTGACTAAGTTGACGAAATAATTCATATATTTATGTCGTCGAGGAAAATGACCATTTGCGCATACGCAAGTACTATAGATAGTTCATAGGAAAAATAGTTTAGCCTTCGGCCCCGGGTTTATAGGGTTACATTTGTAGATATTGGACATTTAATTTTGTCGGTAATTGGTGGCTAGTTTTGTCGGTAATCGTTGGCCTCTACACCCCCCCCCCCCCCCCCCCACTGAAAAAGGTCTAGCGACGCCCCTGGTTCGAACCCACGACCTCCCGGTTGTGAGGCGGACGCTCTACTGACTGAGCCAACACTCCATCCTGTACAATTTTGATCTAAAATAGTGGTATTTCTTGGAAGATTTTTGTCAATTGTGAGTAAATCACGAATGGAAAAAAGCCTTACAGCAATCGATGAATGATTTTGGTCTATTATAATACTAAACGACGTACCAAATAAGAAAAAAACATGACACACACTCTGTATTACCTACAATTGGACATCTTTATTATCAGTTTGAGACACGCTCGAGCGGTCTCCGACGACGGCAAAGGATTCTCTTGAAAGCCTCTTGGAAGTTGGGATGCTTCAGACCATAAATGATCGGATTGACCACGCTGTACGCCATCGTGATCATGCAGCTATAGAGGGTGGACAGTCTTGCCCCGGGAATTACGTAGTTCACGCTTTGCGCTACAAAGCAAATTATGAAGAGGCAGACAACAAAGAAAACATTCTTTGTGATCTCGATCTCCTTTTGGTTGATGGCTTTGATCATGGGTGGACGAGAATCTTGAGATGTAGATGAGGAAGCCTTGTTCTTTTGTGTCTCTGCTGAGCTTGAACCAGTAGCTTTATCATCTGCAAACCTGTCTCGGAACTGATTATTGTGTTGCAAAACGTGGCGCAAAATCAGTCCGTAAAACGTCAAGGTGAGTACCAGGGCAGTAATAATGACAGAGCCCTGAAACATGACATAAACAAAGTTCAATGGGTTTGTATCGGTCAAACTGCAAATCCCGTAGTATCTGGAATAACCGAGAGTCCCGACTCCTAGCACAGGAGGTATGATCATGAGTGCAATCGACTCCATCCAGATGATCAGCACGACTTTCGCAATATTCCTCGGAGTATTGAGACCTTGATGACCACGAATAGATCTGGTGATGACGTACCAGCGGACGAAACCGATAGCGACCAAATTAGATACACTCCAGCATACGCTGGTGGACGTAACTCCAGCTACAATTGCACAGACGATCTTGGGAATCGGGTACCTTCCCGCTTGACTTAGGAGACCGGCGATCTGGAATGTTATACTAAAACACGTCAAAATGTCAGCGACAGCGAGATTGACAACCAAGACGTCAGTGACCGTTCGAAGCTTTTTCGTGGTGATGACGGAGACGATAACAAGAGTATTGCCCAAGAGGCCGATAATTGCTAAACCCGCTAGGACTGATGCAACGATAACTCGATGATGGAAAGCTATAGTTGGCGCTTCTACAGAAGATTGTGTGCTTGCTTCCATCGTTGGCGAATTGAAATTAGACTTTTTACGATATCAAATCAATATGTCTATCTGTTTTTTGTAATGACTTTGCGCTTTAACACTTCGTATTAGCATGATGGCTGATGGTGTTATTTTGTAAGTGACCAAAATATTGAAGGCGTCTTCCAGTGATTGATCGCAGGAATGTACGTGATCAGTAGCTTATCCAAAAAGTGGGAAAGGCAGGTGATCAAGTCAGCATTTATACTATCTCTATTCTCTTTGCCACATTTATAATCAGAACAATTTTAAATCTCGTTATGCGCGAAAAGCTCTAGACTTATTGAAGATAATAGACATTATACTTTTCAATTAAATTTAAATCAGTTGTTGCCAACTGTGCAGTTTTATGAATTTCCATGAATGATAGCCATGAATACAAAAAATATCACAGTAGGATAAATCTGCGACCGGAAATATATTGTATGTCGGGTTCATTAGATGTAAAGTTAGAGCTTCATTGATCTTCCACCGAGCCATTAGCAAACAATAGACACATGACCTACATAGGGGCGCAGAAACAAGAGATGCGAAGGAAAGGGAAAGAAGATGTTACGAACCCCTTCTACTCCCTCTCGCCAATTGATGGCTTTACACATTTGTATTTCATCCACCGAGTATTGCCACCCCGACACACACACACACACACACACACGCACACCTACACTATAAAACGAATCCTTCATAGGCACAACAGCCCTAGCCCTTAAAACCCTATCATAAAATTAACACCAACCGTTACCCTTTAAACCCTCTCATTACATTAACACAAACCTTTACCCGTTAAACCCTATCGCAACATTAAAGGTAATACCAAGTTTATGTATGGGGTCATAAATTTGGTTCAAATGAACATATTGGAAGCATATGCAATCCTACAATATTCAGTGATCGTTGTCGCGGTTGAAATCGAGTCTTAAGTTATGAAATTGTAAATAATAAACTCTTTATGTTGTATAGCTCCCTCTCAAGGTCAAGATATTAATTAAGCTATAAACAATGTTTCTTGAATAAAATCGACCGATTAGCGATTCCCGTTCGGAAATTGTATAGCACAACTGTATATTCTGAGATTTTCATGGTCGCAGCTACCTTTGTACGGCCGTAAGCGCTATTTGATATTTATCAAAATTTACCGGGAACACCGGTAAATTTTTATATTAAATTGTTCTCGAAAGCAGAAGTGTTTTAGGGGCTAAATTTTCTAGTGCTTATAATACGTCCACAGGGGCATCCAAATATATCAAAATTGTAAAGAATCACTATCCACCCAATTTTCAAAATTTCCCAAAACGTTGTATTACCTTTAACACCAAGCCGATGGCCCGTATTAAGCTTTTGTCCAAAATCGCATTAAACAAAGAAAGTTAGTCTGAGGTCTTTCAATTCAATTCAATTCAAATCAACTAATTTTATTTCCATAACTCAATCAAAACATGAAAAAAATGCTTACGTAAAATGAATATCAAGTGACGTTTGCAATATAACACAAAAGGTGAAAAATATTTGTAATTATACCATATTAAATATCAATAAGTAATCAAAGAAGATGAAGACGGAAGAGGAGGAGGAGAACGAGAAGAAGAATGTAAAACCACAACTAGAAGAAGGAGAAGGAGAAGATAAAGATATAAAGATGAAGAACTACGTACTGTGTTTGTGTTTACACGATATTACATAAAGTCAAAGACAAGAATCGCATTAACCGATATTTCATTGAATTTACTGCAGATACGGTAACGTGAAAAAAGAACTACAAGTATCCACAAACAAGTATATCTTTGCTAAGGAGGCATACTTCGCTTTTCCCGATGCAAAATCCCGGCAATACATCCCAGGAGGATTCAAGCATGTATTCCTCATCCGGGATCCTTGTAGACTGTTCACGTCCTACAGGAAAGCTATCTACCAACATCTGACGAACGTAGGTATCCGAACAGGCGATGCCCTCGACGAGGAGGCCTTCGACATCGGACACGACGACCCAATCATGAACGCGAACGATTTCTATAAAGGAATCGTAGAACTCTGGAAGTACGTACGTGACAACGTTGATCCTGACCCTATCGTCATCAACACAGACGACCTTTTGGCCAACCCGGCTGAGGTGCTCTCAAAGTTCTGCCATCTGACTGGTCTTCCATACAGCGATTCACTTCTTCAATGGGATGCTTCTCCAGATGTCACCAAGACCTGGAAAACAGGGATCGATGATATCATCGAGCTGTCCATCGCCTTCTTTGAAACAGCAGTATACTCCAGCGGGTTTCTCCCGCAGAAGCCAGCTGTCCCTTTAGAGAAGTTGGCACCAGATGTCAGAAGACTAGCCGAGGCATCCATGCCATACTTCGAAGAAATAAACAAGTATAAAATATAAACACTATTTTAAATCTCGATAGCATTTTTGAAATAACAAGACGATTTTTTCGTTTGAAATGGAGAACATAAAATTACAAACGGATGTAACCAAAGATGTAACCTGCCACAAATTACTTTATAGTACAACCTGTAGAGTGTACATTTGAGCATTTACACAAAGGTTTCCTTGTCATATTCAAATTGGCCAACATCATGGGTGTAGAGTTGACTAGTGACCTCTGCAAAGGTCTATGAAGAGGTAGTTAAAATTTCTATGTTTAGAATACCATATAAAAGACATTATATACCTCACTTAAGAAATCCAGCCATCTGATTGGTCGAAATTGCATTCATAAACTTTAACTATTTCTGTAAAATTCCCAGTAACCATGGTTATTGGGAAAATAGTTCAGTCTCCATGGTTACCCCAGTCTGAGCGATCGAGGATACCGTACGTGTGCGAAGAATTGGTCGGTAATTTCAATACAATTGAATCTCGATCGATCTTACCTACAATTTTATCTTGCATTGTTGACATGAAGACGAAAATAAACTTCCAAAAACAAAAAAACAACATCTGCCGATAGATCTTGATCTAAATTCGTGCCAATATGCATTGCAAAAGTAAAAGAAGGGCCTGTTTAATGTAGCAGCCGCGAAGCATTAATCACGCGAAGCCGTTTTCAATCCATTTTAATGTATATATAAGAAAAGACTGCTACGTATGGAAACAGAGCGCGATAGCCGAGAGGTTTAAGGCGGTGATTTTAGTCACATCACCTTTTGTACGCAAGAGATCGACTCCCATCTTCGACAAAAGTTTTTATATTTTTTATTTTTTATTTTTTATTCTATTTTTTTTTCGGCATATAAAAGTATTAATGACTGCTTTAATATTCGAGAAATAGTTGTTTTTTACGCTCTCGGGAAGGTTACAATTGGGCTATTGCCCTCGGCACGCCTCGGGTAATAGCACAATTCTAACCTTCCCTTGAGCGTATAAAAACAACTATTTCTCTCAAAGCAGTCATTAATACTATACTATTACATTGTCACTATGATACATTGTCCATATCTTTTCTCGTTCGCGTTACTCGCTATAAAAAAGGAATAAGCGTTGATGGTCGTCCAAGAGGGTTCAGCCCCTCCCTCTCTGCGAAAATGTGGCCAACCATCTTTAGACTGTGTCAATGCAATGGTTGCGCGATATTTCAAATGTTGTCGGGGGATAGAAGGCTAATGATGTTAATATTATATACTACTCATCAGCGAGGACGTAATTAAGAATTTATCTGGACACTCTCTGATATTTCCCAAAGGGTTTGGATTTAATTACCGAGGGCAGAATAATATGCTAATTCTCGAACACCAAGATGATTGCTTCATAAATGGTGACAACGTTCACCCTCATCTAATATTTCATAGGTCAAGGGTCAACATACAAGCTTCCTCTAAGTTTAACAATTAACTGGCCGCTCACAAAAGACTTCTATAAATTGCTAATAACCGGTTACTCGAACATAAGGCAACCTATATGCCTGGTCACATGTCCGCAGTCAACCAATCATTTGAATAGGATCTACGTCATCATTTCATAACATTGGAAGTGTATATCGTGACATACATGCACTCTGTAGTAAACTCTTGGATTGGTTCGGCATACATAATTCGGCTTACCAATTTCCCCCTTGTTTAGGGTTCATAAGGGGTTATTTTACTCATCACTGCTCAAACTATAACACCCCTCGGCTTCAAGACTGTACTTTGTCCCGAGACTAATGGCAAAGAATAGAGATCGCCTCAGGGCGATACTCTGACCCTGTTGTCACTCGGTCGAAGCAATCAATATTTGTCTGATATTGAAAGGGTATTTGTATCAGAGCTACAAATTTGTAGATGACCTTTATTCAAACTTTTCATTTTTCATGTATTAAATATTGTTTGGTTAGACACTATGCATGACTGTACAGAGAAGATAAAGATTCTCCTTTTAATTTTTTGTTTTTATCAGATCCATGCTTTTTTGCTGTCGTAGAAATATTAATGGTAACTTATTTTGTGATGCATCTTATAGATACAACAAATTAACATATCATAGTCACCAAACGAATTCAGCATATCCATAGCTTATTTATATTTATGTACACTGATGTCTTTATAAGCGTGCGCATGTTTATGAAACCAGTTAACAACTGAATTATTCATATCCCATGTAAATTTGATGCTTTTTTTGGTTTTGTTCTTCGTAACTCGAGAATGAAAGGTGGGCTGGTTGAATTATGACATTTGTTGAATACTTTAAGATTTCAGATTTAATATGTCACATTCTCATGAAACATAATTCGAGAAAATCAATTGGAAATAAGCTCTCGAGCTTTCATCGGCTTTCGTGGGTTGTCCTGTTCAAGCTGAATTAAGTTGGATCAGTTATTCTTGTAAATTGTTGTATGTTGGAAGCTTGGCGAATAAAAATCAATCAATCAATAAATCAGTCACATACTCTTTAAAATACAAAACCTGGGAATAGTATGAATAATTCAAGTTGTTCTGGTTGACTTATGACCTTTGTTTATTTTTAGATTTAAGCTTTAATTTGTCACATTCTCATGAAACATAAATCGGCACAAATAAATTTGTCACATAATAAAATTTTATAAAAAAATGGTAAGAGTTTGACTAATTCGAGTTGTTATCTGTATATGTTTGATGCAGTGCACTTCTGGTTGGATTATTATGTTCTTAGCTTATTATCATGAATGGAATAAATATATAAAACTTTAATTCCTGTTTATTACTTGTGTATTTTTGTATTCTTATGTTATAATTTTTATGAGTGGAATATATGTTTGAACTTGAATTCGTACGTCCCGATGAGAGATGTTATACATGTAGTTTTACATTTTCCCCGATATTATAATGTAAATAACTGTAGCGGGCGCACTACAATGATCAAATCTGCGTCGTCTCAAACCTTCGGTTCTGCTTTCAAAAGGAATTAATTGTAAAAATAAGAATCCTTATAAAAATTGCACCTTATCGTTTTCTTCCCGGCGAGGGTAAATATAATGCGTGATATATTCATTAGCTTATCACTGAAAATGATGTGTCCATACTAGACGAGGAACAGACAGGGGGGGGGGGGGGGCGTAGGGGTCAGAACCAAATTGTCCGACGTTCCCCAACAGGTTATCAGATATTCAATTTTTTTCTTCAATAACAGTAGAACGCCAGGATAAAGTTTTGACAGACATGAGGGCTATAACGAACCTTACTGTTATTATTACTGTCTTTCAGTCTTTCTTTCTTTTTCTCTCGTTTGGCTTTTTCCGGCTAATCTTTAAGCATCTGACTTGTGACTAATGACGTCATAATACAGCTACATTTAGGATCAGATTGGGAACTCCACATAGGCCTATGCGAGATTAAGTGGTAGATGACAAATAATTATGCGTCACTAAGCACCTGAATTATGAAAGTAGTGGTCCCCAAAACCGTAGAAAAAGGAGGATGTGAAACTGTAGCAGTTCCGTTTGTCCACAGAACACTTCCTGAGACTTAAGGATAATCCGAATTGCATGGACATTGGGACGCTGGGAATATCACCGTATCTCGCGATCCGGCGTAGACGGGGAATTCCCAAACATCATGTCTATTTTTAGTCCATGATGCTAAATTGACCGACAACACTACGAGCAAGAAAATCGAAAGCAAATTTCTGAAAGAAGAATAGGCAATCAAAAGAAGGAGGAGGGAATGAGAATAAGAATGAGAAGGGGAAGAATGAAAAAAAGGAGAAGAAGAAGAAGGAGAAGAAGAAGAAGAAGAAGAAGAAGAAGAAGAAGGAGAAGAAGAAGAAGAAGAAGAAGAAGCAGAAGAAGAAGAAGGAGAAGAAGAAGAAGAAGAAGAAGAAGAAGAAGAAGAAGAAGAAATTGCGGATTGAGCATTATTTTGATTCTCATTTGGATGTGGCGCCTTACAAATCTTATGTATCAATTTTATTAAGAAGAAAACAAAAAGAATTAGAAGAAAAAGAAAGAAGAAGAAAGAGGAGGAGAAGGAGGAGGAGAAAAAGAAGGAGGAAGAGGAAAAGAAGGGGGAGAATAGGATATATTATGTAAATCATTTTATGTCTTTGCTTGTTTCGTAGAGGCTCTTAAAACTAAAGAAAGAGCGCATGTCATTTCTTTTACCATCTTTAAAGCAACCGCTACAGTTCAGATGAATTGTACTGCAAGTTTTTTGTTTATTCGTACATGTATCTCTAATGTGACGTCACAATCAATGATGAGAGGTATGCATAATGCATCGTATCTATAACGCAAACAATATCAGCTACATGTACCTTGTTGGCATATTTGGTCCGACACCCCCAATGGTCTAAAGACATTGAAAGAGTATCTCGGGGAAGGATCATTACTCTCCTACGAGAGGTTCTAGGTTCGATCCTTGATCGGTGCTTACTTCCTTGGGCAAGGTTTTTCGCCCATATTAAAGGTACTATGTCCCATTTGCAGGCCAAAAAAATGAAAAAGTTAAATTCCAACTGCATTTGAAAGATAATACTAATTTAGAACTTCCCTAAAAAAGGTGGGGCTTGAAAATGTCTTCAAGTGGGAAATAACGACATTTAGTTGTCAAATCGACTTTAGGGCTATAGAGCCCAAAAGTAATAGTCTTGATTTTCAGACAATAAATTGTACCGAATGGTCATACGTTTTATGCTGCGCAAAGATTCAATCAGTTTAATCTTGGCCATCACAAGAAGTGGGTTATTGATGTAGACAAATGCTCATGTACCCTTTACAACTCTTTTCATGTATGTTATTACCAAAAAAGAAAAAAAAGCCAGTCAGTCACTCAATAGTGTCTGACAGTGAAGTCTAGCAAGTAAACGGGTTTCCTTGCATAATTTGAATATGAGGACACTGCTAAAGTTTAAATTTCACAGATAGGACATACATGACATATTCATAATTCCTGCAAAGTTCTACAGAATTTGAGGTTGGCTGCAAAAGGGACATAGTACCTTTAAAGGGCCACTCTAACCAAAACGGGCTAAAAATGAAAGAAAAAAAAAGACATGTCGAACAATTCTTGACGGAGATTCCGAACATGACAATGATTTTTCTTAGAAATCATCAATAATTCTGGAATCTAGCTTTAAAAATGACGACTCAGAACGCTCAGGAAATAAGCCCAGTTTCGGTGATGATGCATTTGACGTCACTGCAGGAGCCTCTCCGGTGAAAAGGAGAGTGATTTAGGCATTAAAATGTCTTTAAAAAGACAAACTATGATATTAACTGGAGAAAAAAAAGAAGATCCGAAAATAATATGCACTTGATAATCCCAGTACGTTTCTGGCAATCACGTCATTCCTAATTATCAAATTATCGAATCGGACATGCCCACAAAGACGTCAAACGCGTCATCAAACCAAATATTACCCTTTTTTCGAGGGGCGTAGCCCGGCAAGCGTGAGAACTCTGAAAAATGGATGGTTATTATCATTTTTTGGGTCAATTTAGGGATTTTCTGAAAAATCAGAGACTGGAATATTAATAAGAAGAGGTGTTTTCATGTTTTGAAAGTCTATGCATGGGTTAGAGTGGCCCTTTATATCGACCAGGCACGTAGTCAGAGCTTGATGTTTGGGGGGGGGGGGGGGAGCATATACATGTAATCAATCGAGGTAAAAAAAAGGGGGATCTAAAAAAGTTCAACCGATCTTGGAAATTTGGTTTTGGGGGCACGTGCCCCCCCCCCCCCCGGGCCCCCACCCCCCGTGGCTATGTGCCTGCTCTCGACCCAACGAGTGTAAATTGGGAACTGGTAATGCTGGGGTTATAATAATTGTAGGGAACACACAGAGTAATAAAAACTACATTTGTACAATATGTAAAGCACACTGATGTGGCAACCCTTGGTAATTATGGCTTAATTATTATTGAATTATTTATTCATTTTACGCATATAAATTATTGATTTCAGCATTGCTATGAAAAGAAGACAACTAAAAACGTACTTAGCTCGTGACACAAACTGGTATCAATGCCATTGCTCATAAGTAAACCATAACCGAGAAGAATCTTCTTGAAATATATTGACGTCACATTAACAAATAGATGCGTCACTATAAACAGACATGAACTGAAAGCTGGGTCATTTGTTGTGTGTACTGCGACTGGCAGACAGACAACGTTCGGGAATGCACGTTTGCTTTCGAGATCATCACGCGATTTATGCCAAATTCTAGTGCTCATGTTATCGTGGGAAAAGCGCCTTTTTATGGCCGTCGTCGTAAAATAAAATTTTATTCCATTTTAGGGTGAGTTCAAAGATTATCGAGACGCACTAAACATTACACCGTTGCATATCTTTGTCCTCAAAGTTGTTCTTCCTGAAAATGATAGACCTAACGCGAACGAAAGGACTTTCGAAAAGTCAATCTAACACTAGCAATAGCAATAGCCTTGTCAATCATGATTTGAAATGTATGAATATTACAATAATGTTTGAATTGAATTGAATTAATTTCTTTATCTATACACGGTTAGAAAAGCCCATTTAAATGCAAGACTGATTTCCATTGGGGCCGTGTGAAACAATGTAGCAATGTTACGGAATCAGATCATGATTTTGTATGGGATTTGCGGTAGGGTATTGAAATTACTGCTGAGTTGATTTTGTGGAAGCAGTTGGAATCGTGTTCACCTAAGCGGTTTTTTAATTAACGTCATAAAAGATCATAACTATTTGTCATCATAATGCTTAGCGAAACAAACATAAACTCAATCCATTAACACCTGATCGTACAACAAACTGCATAGACTTTAACAAGCATGTAATATAGGCAGGCACGTAGCCACGGGGGGGGGGGGGGGGGGGGGGCACGTGCCCCCCAAATTTTTTTTCTCCAAGATCGGTTGAACTTTTTTAGACCCCCATTTATTTTTACCTCGATCGATTACATGTATGTGCCCCCAAACATCAAACTCTGGCTACGTGCCTGTATATAGGAGGGGGCGTGTGCGACTGTGGGATACAGGTTAATATCCATGGGGTACGATGTGAAACAATGTTTTAAAGAAGTAGCAAATGTAAAAACGATCCTATTTTTCATTATCGTTATAATTGGTCATATTTCATTAATCAATAAAGAGGTTAGATAAGCCCTGGCATCCAAAACACAGTACAGGGTGACATGAAAATGATCAATTCAGATATCAATGATGCTAGTTAAGATTGTGAAGCGGCCGTATTCTTATTTCGCAAAAAAGCTTTTCAACACTTAATCTAAGATTGTAATTGAAGTTGAGTGCTTGAGCAGTTGGGTGGAGGGAGGGGGGGAGGGGGGGGGGGTGAGCAGTGTTCCGCTCCCCCAGTTCCCACAAGTTCTTTAACAAAAACTCGCTGAATGAACAAAATATGAAATATGATTAATATAATGAAAAAAATCAAGGCTCTATGCTTTTGCATATGACTCATTGAACAATATATATAAAGACCTTTTCCAAACGATATTGCTAAATATAGAGAAATAGAAATACCTATTTTACCCAGAACCTTGCCAGAATTTCAAGAATTTTAACACGTTTCGAAACAACACTTTTCATATATAATTATATGGGTAATAACAGTAATCGCAACTGCCAAGAGTCACTGAACTTGGGGGTCAGTTCATTAGGCTACTGGGCATCGTTTCACGTAACCGTCAAAAGTACAAGTTCCCCGACAACCTATTGAAATGCGTCCCGCTGTGTGCCCGAAATAACGGATGCTCATTCTCTCAATAGTAACACGAGAACGCACGGACGCTACGACGCGCGGGTGACTTCGACGGTATAATTATCTTTAGATGATATCAACGCTCATTATGTTATCTGCTCCGGTGATAAAGAGCGATAGCTAACGACCTAACCTCATTATACAGAATGATATATGACCGTCTGGATAATATCAGAGGTGACAAGCCCTTCGCCTTCAGCAAACTATAACCCACCTTACATCAGTTGGTTTGTGTAGGATTACTCACATGTGTTGGTAAGTGCATATATGCTTTTCATTATATTTTTTCTGCATGCTGCATGACAATGGGAGAGCAAATATTCGACTATATGATTCTTTGCGAAGGCAAAGTGTGAGCGATAACATACCGGCGCAAAAGTGTGTCCTAACACTTATGCTATTTTATTATTGAAGGTTATTTCATTTGATTCAATTAAAATACCCAAGCGTTGTCGTAAATGATCATGATGAGTTGATTATTAGCAAGTTCAAGGAAATTTGTCCCCTATAAGTTACCGACTGCATAAATTATTTTGATATGGCGAATGGTTTTATGTAAAGTTGAAAGTCTCACTATAGCTTTGGCCATTAAATATATTATTTTGACTGATGACTGTATGAAGTTCAGGGCTCCAAAATGCCACCGAAAGTTATGTTCTTGATGTTAAGATACTTGATAATGACTGTATTAGACATTGACAAATTTGGCGCACCTTCGGACTTTTGGTTCCAAGAAAGCCATAAAGAATGTACTGATGACGTGATGAATCACTATTCGTCATTTTAGATTTCTGTGTATGGTTGATAAGTGATATTGTTATTCACTGTTGCTCTTTAAAAAAAATTACAATCTATACATCTCTGACGCTTCCGCTAAATTATATATTTCTTTTTCATAATATTTCCCGAAACCTCTTGGTTGTCAAACAAAGCATGCATTTTGGCATTATAGGGCTCTCCTTGTTTATACGGGTAAAGCAAATAGAAAAAGAAATGGGAATGTGGTACAGAACGGATGTTCAAATATTTATTTACTCAGCTGCGAGTGGGTCAAAGGGTGCACACCATTTCATTCCGTGTATGTTTGATTTTATGTTTGATTTTGTATTTTGCATGATTTATGAAAAAAGAACATATTTATAATTTTTTGTTCATCATAAGTTTTGGTTGGTAATTTGTAGACAGACAATGGTGCGCTTAGGAATGGCCGTATTAAGCGCCTAATAAATGTTGTGTATTGTTATTATTTCAATTTTTTGTTTGTAAATTAGGGGTTCTAAGACATGTATCAATCAATTTGATAATTTAAGCATGGGGCTGAACTTTAACGTGACCATTTGCAAGACGTGTCTGACAAAATGTCAAACCTTGGTCCGTTGGTATGTATGATAAGGCTGATATCTGACCATACCGCTAGTTAAAGATAAACTTAAGTTCTGGTAAATATATATATATTTTTTAATTCTCTCAGAATCAAACGAAACTTACATTGAATGACATGTGCCAAACAATTTTGGTAGAAAATGTATAGTGGCTGAGTAATGAGCACAGAAAGATAAGGAAATCCGGGTAAGTAGGCCCGACACCATGTGCTTAAATCACAGGTCACTATGTGCAAATGGGAGTTGTGGGTTTTATCGAAGATGATGTCCAGTAAGTTTTTGTGCGTTTGTTTTTATTTCACTGGTTCAAACAAACAATCCATAGGGTTATATAGGGAATATATCATTACAATTTTCTCTCACAATACGATTCCTACACAAGAGCTCAAGGTTAGCTTTATCTCACATCAGCTCTTCTTTAATAATTCTCATATCTTGTAACACCCCTAGTATCTTTAATACAGAGTGGGATTTTGCTCACTTACAAAGCGTATAAGATAATAACAATTATTTGAAAAGGCAATACTTTTCATCAATGTCACACTGCTTAAACAAAATATTCTTTAACTGTACTAATACAAAAGTTGAACGGAAATAATTGAATTGTCAAAGTCGAAGCCGGAAGAGAAAGGGTAGAATATATTTCCGTTATCTTTGGGCTGTAGGTGAAGTTTCCTAATTTTGTAGGAACATGGCTGTACAATTGCAGAGGATGTGGGGTGTAGGTGCGTGGATGCAAGGGAAGCCTACAGGATATGATATAGGGTGGTGGTGTGTCGTGTACTAGTAAGGTTGAATTTCCGGTAAAAGGTAAAATATAAATTCAGGAGCTTTCTTATTTCTTTATGTTTACACTGTATGTGGTAAAAAACGATACCGCATGCTAAAATTGTTGTACTTTTATTCAAATACTGAGAGAGAAAGAGGGAGGGAGAGAGAGAGAGAGAGAGAGAGAGCGAGAGAGAGAGAGCGAGAGAGAGAGAGAGAGAGAGATAATAAATGATAGACGGTGGACTCGTAAACCGAGAAGTACAAAAGTGACACAGAAAGCAACGATAGTCAGTCATGCTTCTACTCATTAAACAATAACCTCTGACCCTTTTCAGTATTGTCACTGTATGTAATTATGTCCGGATATTGAATTCTAAAGATCTGTTTACAAAAAGTAAATATTGAGCATTTTGCGGTATCCCAACAAGGTTTTTCTTTGCTTTTAAATCAATGACGGACATATACAGTGCGTATAAAAAAGTATACTCAACTTCGGTAGCCTACAATTAAAAAGTTATAACTTATGCGACCTTAAATCAAATATAATGGTAAAGAGTATTAAACTAATATCCTGTCAAATGATCCAATATTCATAAGTGTGCTGCCACGGATAACTGAGCAGCAGGCTTTTCAAAAAGTATTGTCAGAATCCTCTTGTACCAAGTTTGGGCTGGAGCAATGATAATGGGTCAATAGCAATGATGTTTTTGTTATCTCATTCCAAAAACAATCACTCCTTTATTTACATTGACTATTAGGCTATGATTTATGGAAAACAAAAGTATTAATGCTTTTTGTGGGTATCATTGGCGTCAATCAAAGTCAATGGCATTGTTTATGGTTTTGTTTTATTTGTCGAGGTGACAGTCAGGCTTCAATTATTGGACCTTATATATTATTAACAATAATAATTATTGCGACATTAATTGCGCACGTATCGAACCCACTGGAAGCTCAATACGTTACAAAATAATTAATGATACTTAAAATTTAGCAAACCCCACCAACGCAGGTGTCAATTTCCTTCTTATTCCCTTCTAGGCATGGCAGGGCTCCGAAGATCAAGATACATTAATCTTGATCTAAGGAGAAACGAACGAACCGGGCTGCCATAATATACAGTAGAATCATCAGGTATACGCTCTTTTGATGATATGAGGAAAATATGGGACAAAATACCTTCACATTGACAAGAGCTGGGTTACATCTTACCCGATATTGCATTGAGTAATATTTAATCCAATAATGATCAGATTTAACCAAATTTGATAAAATTGTGACCCAACAGACATGAATGGTCCCCTCTTACAATGCTGGGTAAGATTTAACCAACATTTGATCAAGTTTTAAAGCAACAAACATGAATGTTCCCTTTTTCATATCGGGTAAATATTGGACCATTTATACTGGGCTGATATCTCAAAACTATTTAAACCGTACAAGGCATACGACTGAGAATAAGGGTCAAGTTAGGTCAAATCTGCATCCGGAAACCTACTTCCAGTGAAACGGTCTTGAACTAGTTCATGTCGATGAATCAGATAACAACACACCCGACCTTCTAACTGGACTTGAAAACTTCTCTTATTAAACTGGAAAACTATGACTAATTCAATCTGGTGTCAAACACGTCTAGACTCTTAATATTTAATATAATGAGCGTAGGTAGGTTGGGGGGGGGGAGTAAATAACGAACGAAAAAGGAAATAAAATTAGGGGTTATATTGTTTTATTTTTATTTTTCAAACTAAGACTTTCTGCTGAATGAATGTCATCTTGGTTAATTATTATGCGCATCTTTAAGACTATAGATTAATGTGGAAACGCATAGGCCTAGTTTTTTATATTTTTGTTTAAGTGTGAAAAGAGTAACCGTACATGTCGCGGTTACATGTATATAGAAACGTTGTATACCACTCGTCTTGTGCCGAACTCGTTTAGCTTTCGGACTTTGCTTATTGTATATTTTTGTTGCCGCGTTTATGTATCCTATATTTCATGACAAAACCAAAAGCTTAACATTTTGAAAACTATGACTAATTCAATCTGGTGTCAAACACGTCTAGACTCTTAAGATTAATGTGGAAACGCATAGGCCTAGTTTTTTATATTTTTGTTTAAGTGTGAAAAGAGTAACCGTACATGTCGCGGTTACATGTATATAGAAACGTTGTATACCACTCGTCTTGTGCCGAACTCGTTTAGCTTTCGGACTTTGCTTATTGCATATTTTTGTTGCCGCTTTTATGTATCCTATATTTCATGACATAACAAAAGCTCAACATTTTGAAGTGGAAGGTAATACTGAGAAAGTATTTGCCGGAAATTCGTGGATCTGAGACTTCTACCTCTTTCCTTCCTGTTCGAGGTCCATTGATCATTGTTCTTCTGTCCCGTGCTTCATGTCATATAGAAAGAGAGAGAGAGAGAGAGAGAGAGAGAGAGAGAGAGAGAGAGAGAGAGAAAGAGCTAGGGAAAGAAAGAGAGAGAGAGAGAGAGAGAGTTGGAGAGGGAGAGAGAGAGAGAGAGAGAGAGAGGGGATAAGAAATGTATAAAATGATTACATAGGGAGAGAGAGAGAGAGAGAGAGAGAGAGAGATAACAACCACTAAACATATATAATTATATATACACATGATAATAATGGAGATAAAGAAAGAAAAGAAGCGAGAAAAAACATGAATGAGACAGGATGGGGGAGGGAGTAAACTGAGAGATAGGTTGATAGATAGACAGACACATAGATGCAGGTAGAAATTTGATATATTATATACATATATATATATACATATATTTATAAATATAATATGAAACCGTATTTCTTCCATTTTTTGAAGCAAGAAGATGCGTTCAAATAGACACATAATCCGGATTACTTGCTCCAGTTTTGTGATTGATTATATGCATACGTGAGTATGACATGAACATCATGACGTGACGTATTACTACTGTCATCTGTTCATACCGATTATGGGTCACAGCGGGAAGACTATTTTGTTCTCTTTCTGAATAAGGCCGAAAGTTGTCATGCCCTAGATGACCGATGTTCAATGGAAGAAATTAATCAATGGGAGAGAGAAAGAAGATGAAGGAGGAAGTAGAAGTCGAAATATTTTTGCGACCCATGAATTAGGATTTGGGTGAATTTAAACAATATATTCTCTTTCATGAAAATTGTCAAGACTTCTTGTTGTCATTTTATGGGGCAATTTGAGAACAATTTTCGCAAAAATGGCCGTAAAATGCGAACCAACATGTATGAAAATACGTTTAATAACATGAACATTCTACAGGCTGTATGGGCCATTGAATAAGGCGTGACTGTGACTAATTTGCGTGTATCAGACCATGAAATGAAACTCGACCGTGGCAAAAAAAACATAGAACCATGTCACAATTCATGAGGCACATAATTTCGTACGGTCTACTTCGTAACCCACTTTTGGGGAGAGGGCAAAATTGTTTACCTGAACGCTGGGAATGAGTTATGAATGAGTAAACACATGGGGAATGGTTTCTTTTGAAATCAAAATTCATGACAGGACTGTAATGGAACTTGGTATTTTCATTAGATCTAGACTCGGGATGCTGGCAGGTTAATGAAAACGGGGGTGGCCGAGTGAGATAGAGAGAGAGAGAGAGAGAGAGAGAGAAAGAGAGAGAGAGAGAGAGAGAGAGAGAGAGAGAGAGAAAGAGAGAGAGAGAGAGAGAGAGAGAGAGAGAGAGAGAGAGGGTATAGAGATGAGCAGTAGCGTTGACTTTGTCATGGAGACTGGATTAAAATTGATGGTCCAGGACAGGTCATCATTTTGCCAGTATCAAAAAGTCTTTCGGGGCATGAAGGCAGTTGATGGACTATAGCCTTCCCATTACATGAAGATCAGGCTAGAAGATTGTGCAATTTATGTATAGATATAAATCTGCTCTCCAGTGTATAAGAAAGCGATATTTTGTTTGACAAAATGACGAGAAAGGAAGGAAAAGAGAGGGGGAGAGAAAGAGAGAGAGAGAGAGAGAAAGAAAGAGAGGGGAGAGCATCCACACACAAAAATACAACAAACACAATGCGCACGCACATACACGTACACGTTCCCTCACATAGCGCCAGCGAGAGAGAAAAAGATGTCAATGATAATCTGAATGACAGGTCCTAGCTTTCTACACGACCTTTAATTACTACTATGACAGTACTACTTCTAATACTTCTAATACTACATTGTACAACTTCTACGTACTGCTGCTACTACTACCTCGATACATCTAGTAAAATGGTCATCATGTGAATTTATACATTTGGTACATCTTTATAATTCAGTCCGCCTAATTAAGTATAGGCCAAAATAGCATTAGTCATCCTTCACCAGTCCTGAAGTATAATGATGTAAGTATGAATGCGCCCATAAACAGTCATGTCTAATATTGGAAGTCAACTCAAAAGCTGCAGCAGAACAGAATGATGCCTTATAAATCTGTGTTCGTTATCATACTTAATTATTCCCTTGATTTCAAACGAGACAGACAGTAAATTGAATCAACGCGATCCTGTTCAACCGTGTAAAGATCATTCACCGGTGTAACATTATAGCAAGAAGTTCTTGATTATAGTCATGAGACCTGCATTAATCTCACCCATCTGTTGTGACATGATCTGACAGCCAGCTGTCATGAAAAGCTCTCATAAAGCTCTCATAAGTTGAAGCAGAGTAAGCAGGGCTCCCACTTAGCCGAGTTGGAGCCTCGAGTTGTGGCGAGCTGGCGCGATATTATGGCAAGCCGTTTTATCATTAAAACATATTTCTTGATATCAAGAATTCAATCCTTGATATCACGAAATCGAATTCCTGATATCACGAAATCGAATTCTTGATATCAAGAATTACAATTGCTTTACAACGTAAAGTTATTTTTTGATATCAAGAATTGATTTCTTGATATCAATTAATAATAAAACGGCTTGCCATAAGATCGCGCTAGCTCGCCACAACTCGAGTTTCCAACTCGGCTAAGTGGGAGCCCTGCTGTAGAGTAACACGATTACAAAGACTTTCGAGAAACCAACCTCAGGATAACTGCAATATCTTATTGTATATATATCTCATCGATGTGTCGTGGTGTAGTGGAAACGTCAACGGACTTTGGATCACATGGTTCGCGGTTCGAGTCCCACCGCGGCACGAATGCCCATTGGCAAGATATTAATCTACATTTGCCATTCTCCACCCAGGTGTTGAATGGGTATCCAGTATTAAAGATGAAATTGCCTAAACTTGACTATTTAAAGTCATTGCGATCATGTTCTACGTGTTTAATGTTTAAGGTTATAGCTTGTAACCTTATCAGCAAATCGAAAGCTCAACTTAGTAACAGGATTTTAATGTTTACAATAATTCATCGACATTTTGCCTATGATATATATGCTCAGTGCATGTTCGAAAATGTACTATTTCGTGATGGCGTGTACTGTGTTCTTTATAGTGACACCTTTGTCTATAATCATGACGACGCACCACCATATTATTTTTCTTCAGTGCTGCCTTAAAAAAAAAATCCCGCACCATCATTTAAGTTGCCAGATGGCAGTAGGCATACATTAATAACATGTACCATTTCAAAATAAGGAAATTCATGTTTGTTTTAATCATTGATAATAAAAACAATATATATATAAGATGAAGTGTTGCAGATGCACACGAAACGTCGTGAACTTTTAGATTCCTTACATTGCGAGACAAACGAATATCACTAGCGATATTATTTTCGATAATATATATATATATATATATATATATATATATATATATATATATATGTATACATATTGTTTTTATTATCATATAAATATATATGTATAAGTACTATGATCAACATAACAAATATTGACTATATGATTGTAGTTGCCATCGAACTACACCTGCCCAAATACGTCATACATTTTAACACACGATGGTCATCAAACATCATTTTATATTTTTAGTTTTTACTGGGCGCTATACATGCTCTCGCCTCTAAGCCTGTGACCTGAGCAGTGAAACAGATGGAAGGTCGTCCATCTATTTTCGCCACTCAGTCATTATCCATGCATAAATGGAGACCATTCATTCGTCAAATTGATGTTTTCTCGTCACAGTGTTGGCAGCATAATGATGCATTTAATGTGCTCTTGCAGAAAAGAATGGTGATGTTGAGGAGAAGATTGAAAGATAGAAATATTGAACGAGAGAGAGAGAGAGAGAGAGAGAGAGGGGGGGGGGGGGTTACGATTAGTATTGTTGAATACATCATTATTTTATTTAGCATTCATGTATGGGGAAGATAAGAGATTTGTAATTGAAGGACGAAAATATTAAAGATTTGACGAACTAGAAACGACCTCAAAACAAACAAATGCAAGAAGGGGGAAAAGGGACAGCTGTGTCCACATTCCATCGTTAACCATACCTCCTGATTAATTTAATATCGTTATAACGACCTAACAGCGGATTGAGCTTCGAAAAAAATAATGGAGATGTTTTTGAGGTTGAGTGATCACAGAGAGGGCGTAAATATCTCTTTCACGCTGGGATAAGCGTGCGGGAAATAATTGTATATAATCATATATACCGAGTACGTAGGATTCATGTGAAGGGAAATTTGTTTCAAAGTTAAGAACAGTTTGATACCTAACAAAAGGAACGTCACATTAACTATGTAACCGGGAATGTTATTCACATCTTTCAAATTTTATTTTGAACTCATTTCTGGCTTTCATACTATAAGTGCGTACAAAATATGCATCAATTACATTATAGTCAAACTTGTCCATCACGGTCACTCAAGCAGGTTCTACAGAACACATTTCTTTCTCAAGTGAGACGAAATAAATGGTGCCTACACCAAATTATAGAGTGGTGACCACTAAGGAAGGTTTGACTATGTTTCAAAATGTTGTTGTAGGCCTGAGTATAATCACGTGAGCAAATCATAAATAGACATTATTATGATTGTAATAGCGTTGAGCCAGCCAGGGGGGGGGGGGGGGGGGGGAGCACTGGTATCATCGAGGGAGGTTGTTGGAAGTGGTCCTATTATCTTCGTCTCACGTTCTCTTCCCCGGTCCCCTTCCTGTTTTCCCTTTCGCTCTCTTTTTTTATTTATTCTTTCGCCTTTCGATGAAGCCAGGGGTACATTCCCCGTGCTTCGTGTGTCTACGCCTCTGTTTAGTGTAGTTTTGCCATCACTTTACTCTACCCGTTTCAGTCCCTAATAGTGTACTGGAATGTTAGGTAAGCCATGCAAGGCAAATAAGTTGATATAGGGCAACGCCATTTTTTTAGCGAAAATAAGTCCATATTTGACTACGGAGAAATCGGGATTTGAATTATGACGTCATATCTACTTGCTGGATAACATTTTGAAATTGAATTTGCAACGTGAAAATATTTCTCGCGGCGAATGAAGATGTCATGGCGTTCTCGGAGAAACGTTTTTGACACATAATTATTTCAGGAACGCAAGCGATCTTTCTGATTTATAAACAGACATCACCGAGAAAAGAAAAATTGGCACCCCTCCCCCACCCCAAAAAAACAAAACACAGCACCGACGAGCACTGGATAATGGTGTTTAGAACCGCGTAACAGTTTTTTTTTTAAAACTACAAATTGATAAGAATTTCATGCGGTGAATCCTCCGCAAAGATGTCACCGCGTTTTGACACTCACACGGTGAGCTATTCTCAGAACATATTCGGAAAACTGAGCGAGTTCTGATTTGTAACGAGACATGGTTACCAAATGTGGAGGGGAATGGGGTGTCGATTCGAAAAGCTTATTTCATTTACAAGATTATTGTAGTCTTTTAATGGTGCTTTGAAGCGCTTAGCAGCAACATGATATGTTTTCTTGAGGTGAATGTCATTGCTTTTTTAAGGCTTTGTGATATGCGTCCAGCCTGCTATTTTTGGACGTACGTCATGACTCTATGTTTTATCTAATATTACCAAGAACAGAAAGTATTAGTCGATTCAAATTACAAAATTATATCAACAAGATAAATCTCCTGTCGAACCTCGGTTCAGTTTCCTTCGTATGCAAATACGTCACGTCATTGACCACGAACTGACGTGTCTTCCGTAATCTTGCATATCACATTTTATGGCTGTTATTCTTAAGATTTCGGACTTGTTCGTCTGGGGGAAATCCTCACAAAAATCCTACGATTCACCTGTGACGGAGCAATTAAGTTATTAACGAAGGCACGGAGACACAGAAAATACGTGCATCACTTCCACTCAAAAATCAAAAGAAAAGAAAAGAATGCATTTCATCCTTGTGGTCCCCCCATGTTTCCTCAATGTGCACGACACTGCACTCACATACATGAGTCAATGTTTGTATGTATGTTACTGTATTCATCACATTGAGCAGGACTTGTCTCTCAAAGTTGGACAAAAGGTTTTTTTTATACACAAATATGGAAATGTCCCTGAGAAATTCAGATGCAACATTCGAATCTCACCCCCCCCCCCCCCCGTTTTGACGCAATCGGAAGTTTTTCTAGCATCTGGGGGCAGCCACGCGTTATTCTACTTCGCAAACATGGTAACAACGGATGTAAATTCCGGGAACTGTTGATACACAATTTACAACAACGTCTAAAAGTTTCGTGTGCTATATATCATAAGATTCGTGAGTTATATATCAGACACTAATGATCGTCCATTAAATTGCGGCTTCAAAACTGCTAACGAGTAGATACATTATTGTCGCCTTACACTAATTATACTAAGTTGATGAATTAACGAGCGCAAACCATGTCTCTATAATTATATGGCAACCCGTCATGCGATCTCCTCGTCTGATCTCATAAATCTCGCTTGATTCATTCACGCTTCTTTGAATCCATCCTGCGAGATTTTGGTGGGCTTTTTCCAAGGATGATTAGGTATATGGTTTTGATGTAAATGGATATTGACTGAAGTCACAGAGCTTACTGTTTGTAGCTTTGCAAAGTAAATGGAAATTTAGATTAATCATGCCTTTTGGACTTTCAAACGAGAATTTTCACCTCAATTCCATCTTCTCATGCCTTTCATCTCTCTCTCTCTCTCTAATATCCACTCTCTCTCCTTCACATTATCTCTTTCTTCAATTTCATCTCCCTTACATCCTCACATGAGTTTGGGTTCTCTCCTAATCCTCCTTTCCTAATCCCTGTTTGTTCCTTAGTTTTTATCACACTTCCTATATGGAAATTCAGTCAAAATGAGATGGGAAGCAAAAACAGTTTTTACTACAAAGGTAGAAAATTGCTTTGATATTGTTTCTTCTTAATTATAGAAATAATACATACTGCTATACCGCTTTAATTTAAACAAAGTTTCGAGCGCTTCCAAGTATTCTTCTTTATAAAAATAATGATGCAGAATTTCCAATTGCTCGAATGAAGAGAATGTCCATTACCAAACGTTAATAAGTTTTCCTAAAATATTTTTTGACTTTCCTGTGCACCATGCAGTTTATAACGTGATGATTTATAATTGATGACAGGTGCGATTGTCTCAGGCCTCTGGTCAGTTCGCCAATCACTTGGATTAATAATATAACATATCAACTGAACTTAGTATCAGCCAAGAAAGACTGGCGTGGCATCATTTACCTTTTAATGGCCTTCGAGCTTGTGAGCGTTAATTAAGAATACAAAATTGGAATCTCTCTCTCTCTTTCGGTGATAAATCGCGAAGGGCACCAAAGAGAGAGAGAGAGAGAGAAAAAAGAGTTTCAGCTCATAATTTCACCAAAAAAAGAACTAATCGCGAAATTGGACCTGGTACGTGATGAATGGGGCAGACATGAATAATATCATCCAGGTTGTTTAGGCGAGTATAGAAATTGAAGAGTTTCTCAACATTAATGCATGTGGTATGATAAACAATGTGTCTTAAAATTCTCTTTTAATTACCTATAAAAAGACCAAGTAGTGCAAGTGCAAGATAAAGCAGTACAAGAACCAACAAAAAATGTAGCATCAATGAGAGCATCATTTCCGATCTTTTGTGAAAATGATTTTGTTGATAATTAATAAAGGAACCATGTGGAGGGGTAAAAAAGAAGAAATGCAAAATAAATGAGACTGGCAATAAAGTTCTTTGAGAAGAGGAGTTCCTGGAGCTTCTGTGCTCTTTTCATTACCAACACGAAGATAACGTAGTGAGGCTGGGCTAAGAGTAGCAATAAAGTTCTTTGAGAAGAGGAGCCCCTGGATTGTTTTTTCATTGACAATAAAAGATAAAAGGGGAACTTTATCTCATAATTTCACCTCACTTTCAAAAGGGGCGCGTGATTTAACCTATTAACTTACTGAATACGTGGAATAATTTCAAGATGTAAAAGAAATGCATGTAATTATAAACAAGGTAATCTGCATTACCGACGAGGCTAGCGGGCAAGAAAGAGAAAACGTGTAAACCATTTGGCGTAAATGAGAGCATCTATAGTTCTCGTTTTTCACATCAAAGCTATTTCGGGAGGAAGAAAGTAGTGCATCAATTTGATTCTTGCAGGGAAGCGGACGATAATTGAGAGACAGAATACACACAAAAAGGAAATTGTAAACACGATACGAGATTAAGATTAATTAGGTGATGTGAATAAAACTAGACAACGGACTGAACATGAATGTCAGGGTGACGTCTGAACAAAGACAGACGATAACGATAATAAGTTTCGTGAATATATTTAAGCTTTGTCTATCAGTTTTGTTATAATTCTAAAAACGATTACTTTGAACGTAGTCGGGCCCCTTAAGCTACCTTTTGTCCATACGTTTAATCTTTCTTTGATTACAGTTAAGGATATATCATGACCGTAAGTTATTATCACGATTATGTCTCTATTAGGAATTGTGCACGAATCATTGGTCGCCTCGGAAGGCACATGATTCATGTACACTGCTGCACAGCTCACAATCTAGAACCGTTTATATTGGATAAAGTTGCTGAGGATTTTGTCAATATGTGTTAATAAACTAGCTATATCTGACAAAAAATCCCTAAAGAAACTTTCTCGTGGACCGTAACAACAAATAGTGAAGTCTAAAAAGTCTAAATATGATGATAAAGCAATCGATCAAATTGTCACTGAAAGGGATATTGTGGTGATTGCATGTTTAATAATTTCCGTTTTTAACTACAATCCTATTTAATTCAGTTTTCAATGGTTTCTCGGTCACGTTACTTATAAAGATCAGAATTGTGGTGTCTGGTTACATTTTCTATTTACAAACGGATGCACAAAAATCAGAAGGCGCTTCATGAATATTAAGTTTTAGTCAGTAGGATTATCTATAATGAAACATGATAGATTAGTACTTATTTTCATGTAATATGTGCACTAATTAAATAAATCACTCACCGTATAAGCTACGTGTTTCATAGCCTGCTGTTTGTTTTTGGTTCAATTAACATACCATTTCCAAATCATTTTGTTTAATTGGATGTTCATGATGACCTTTCCATGAGGTCTTACAATCTTTTAGATCTTTACATGAGAAGGTAAATGTAGTAGATGTACTAATATATATATATATTGAATTATTATATTAGAGGTTTGTTATGCTGCCATGTTTTGCTTTATGGTCACTCTCTGATTGATTTGATTTGTTTTATTTGCAATTGGAGAGAGAAAATTGAAGAAAAAAGGGGGACATGCATCAGTGAGAGTGAGAGAGAGAGAGAGAGAGATAGAGAGAGAGTGTGAGAGAGAGACAGAGAGAGAGAGAGAAATGTTGACAGGGCATGTCGTCATTACCGCATTTTATTTTGAGTACTTAACGAAGGGAAATCCCATTTAATCAATGCATGCTCTTAACTGATCAAATTCTCGTTAAATTTAAACCGAGAGCCCAGATAACTGACATTTAATTATTCAACCAATCGTGATGGATCCAGGATAGGGTTATTCCGGAATGAATCCATCCTTTCCTTTCAAACAAACCCTTTTTTAGCAGTATAATGCACACAGTATGCCTCAAAATACAGGAGCTTGTTTTGAGATATTCTTATACAATTTAATCGATTAATGAATGAATGCATTTATTTATTCACTTTAACATTCAGGATAATCATTTGGGGAATTATCCCTCAATAACAACCAGCGGGCAGCAGGAGAATAACTTGATATTTCCATTTTTCGGGGGAGGGGGGGGGGGGGGGGGGGGGGGGCGGGGGCTACACCGCTACAGCAAGCGCCTAGTCTATGTACCGCTCCCCGTTTATAAGTTTCCTGATACGTCGTTATAGCCTTTAAATCCTCACCACAATGAAATACAAGAACACTTCACTAAGACTTTCGTTATACCCACACCGCAATCAACACTTGATACTGGAAAACCCCACTCAAAAACTTGAAAGTGAAGAGAATTTTTTTGAAGAGTTTTGAAATCATTGAGGCCCTACTAAATGCTTGCAAACATTGTACTCAATAATATCGAGCAAAGGTTTGTTAATAGAACATGTGATCGCTTCCCTGCTTTCTGTATTACTTAACTGGCAAGTGAACGTAAAGAAATATTAGTATTAGTACTATAGTATACTAACAAGATGCAGTATTATAAGAATTGACCCTTGTTATGCTTTTTTTTTGGGGGGGGGGGGGGGGGGTACTTTCCATTATCATGTAGAATCAAAACTTTAGCTTGTATAATTTTTTATTTTTTTAATAATGTGTTGAGTGTTGTCTGATTCTAACTTTTCTTTGCTCTCCTTTTTCGTTTTCTCTATTCCATCTTTCCATTTTTTTGCCTTTCGGGGCGGGGGGGGGTGGGGGGGGGGGGATCCGGCTACGCCACTGGCTTTGCAATCTTCTTTCGTGCCCCTGGTTTATTGCAATGAAAAAGGAGAATGGCAATCCTTAAAACTCTTCGTCTCTAAACGGAAACTTCTGTTACTATGGGTACAGTTGACATTTCTTGTAATATTAGGGAACGGTTTCCTAGTGCAGTTTTTAACATAACAGTCTCAGTTCAGTTTAGTTTTGAGTCATGGAGTTTGAATCATGGGGGGGGGGGGTGTCTCTATATTATGAAAATAGATAAACGAGATTGTTACTGATTTCAAAAATATTAAAAATATTGATTTCTAATAGGTCTTACCATGAACAAAAATAATTATCGCAAAAGGCTGTTTTCATTATGTAGCATAATATTTGCACCAATATAATGTAACTGTGTATCATAGGCTAAGGGTCAACCCCCATCCGTTTCCAATATCCCCCACCCTCGACGGATCGACACCCAATATTTCAGTTCAGAGCACATGTTTAGGAAAAATAGGCAGATATTCGAACAACTATATTTCCGATAACATTTTGATATGGAATGGATATCATCAAATCAAAGAAATCAGATAATAGCCAATGCAATAATTTAATAGGCTAAATGAATTTAACAAAGAAAAACGTGTGTGTGCGAAAGAAGACGACATCATTCATCAGACATCAGACATCATTCATCAAGAAAGGTCGATATCGATTTTTATTTCACTTAAAATGACACTTGATTGATTTCTGTAGTAATCAGAAGCCCCCTCTCTCCCCTTCTCCCCGTCTGCGTGTCTCTCTGTGTCTCTCTCTGTATATCCTTCTCCCCTAACCCCTATAACCTCTCTCTTACTCTCACCCTCTTAAAGGTACTATGTCCATTTGCAGGCTCAAAAAATGAAAAGGTTAAATTCCAACGGCATGTGAAAGATAATACTAATTTAGAACTTCCCTAAAAAAAAGGGGGGGGGG
>JAVYIG010007568.1:0-100282 GCA_035222895.1 Strongylocentrotus droebachiensis
AAAACAGCACAACATGTGTTATAAAACAGAGATAAAACTCTAACTACTGATTTAGCATATATATTCATCATGTTTATGACTTGATAAGTAAAATTGATGTGATGGAATTTCATGACCAGATATTCACTTAGGAGTTTTACATATATTACACACGCACGCAAACACACATATGTTATATATATGTATATGTTTGCGTGCGTGTGTGTGCGTGTGTGGTGGAAAGGAGAATCCTTACAAATGATTTAAACAAATGTTTGAAATATATTGTTTCTGTTTGTCTGTCGCTCCAATTTTTGGGTATTCTGAGGAGGCAAGGAACAGTGTGTGGTGGAAGTGTGGTGGGATGGTGTGTGTGTCGCATGGTGGGGAAGGGGGGGGGGGGGGGTAGTAGTGTGTTTGGTTTGATGGGGTTATTTGTTTTATGTTACAATTACTGATTTCATTTTTGTTTTCATCAATTGTACAATCTATGTAATGAAAATGTTTTGAATTCATGTCAAGGAAAAACAACTGTATTTTATTTTAAAGATTAATTTGTATTCTTTGGAATCAATACAAAAAAACTATTGTAAAAAAGGCACGATTCCAACGGTTTATTGATATACATTTACGTTAAAGGTAGATACCAGTTCTGGTCATGCGATTGCATTGTAAAAGAAACGTTGTGGAATCGATCAGAAAAGGTTGATCATCTAGCATATAAGTATTGGTGTGAACTGTAAGGTTCTGCAATTATCAACATGATAAGAAATTTGCCCCAGTCTTGGTAAAGTTACAAACACTGTACACAGAAAGATGAATATGGGACTACTCTATATCTATCCAGTCCAGATAGATATAATAATTTACCAAATATATCAATTAGTAGGCGGTTTCCTGGCAAAATTTGTATCATCACGTATTAGTCAAAACATATTCTTTAACATGATTGGTAATAAGAGCTTCCATTTAATTTTTTTGTGAAGGGGGCGTTTTCAAAACTGGTCTTTACCTTTAACCTTTGGAACTATATAGCATGAAATTGAAAGGATACTTCTTTCCACTTCATATATCTTACCACACATTTTGTTTACATCATTCTGTAGAAATGCAGCACTGGTTAGATGCAAATACTAGCAGCCTTGAAGTTGCATTCGAAAACATATTGATACAGTTTAGTTTTCATGCTTGTTTCAACAAAGGGTTAATTTCTGCAATTTTTCTTTTATATATAAATACATAACTCTGATGGACATTTATCCTTTTTATTACAAATATAATTCACTGTTTTGGCCTTTACTTCATTTTGACCAAAACAGTGATATTTAATTAGGAATACGAGACCAACATGCAGAGCCAAATGAAACCCCAGTGACAGCTTATTTGCATTAGACAAGTAAAATAAACAAAAGAGAAGAAAAAAAATAATTAAAATTGAATATTTAACTATTTCTAAAGGTATACTATTTTTTTTCTCGCTTTAAAGGACTTAAGGAGGAACCATGGTACAAACAAATTCATCTTATTATACCTGGATGTTCCGTCGTGGTGATGCTGTTAATTGTACTTGCATTTGTTGGTGCTATCATCCGCTGTAGGAAGAGAGCTGGTAAGTTATTTGAACCGTGTAAAACGTCTTCGTGTATAAAGTTTGTCTGTGTGAAGAGACGAGCTGTCACAGTTGTATTCTAACGAAAATGAAAAAGAACTTGAATATTGTACACGGTAGAAATGAGGAACAACGAATTGTATTATTGTTTTGAAGCAAAATAAACGTTATACTAATACATGTTATAATGATAAGTATTTGAAAGGAATAGGAAGTTGTAAAATCATATGACCTTTAGGCTTTACAGTCTAACCTGCAGGGCGATGGAAATCGTTAACGGTTGACGTTGTCACTACTCTCCCAAATTAAGTAGGAAAACAGTTTAGCTGACGCATATCATGAAATGAAATTGATGTAGCATCTAAGGCAATGCGAACGTGAGGCGAAACCTACATTTTCGGTTTAATACAATTTGGAGTGGACTAAAAGATTATTATTATTATTATTATTATTATTATTATTATTATTAGAAGAACACTTGAATATCAAAAAAAAATTATGTTTCACCTTTCACAGAGATTTTGAATAACGTAAAACATACATTAAACAGTATTCGCCACTTGATTCTTCCCATGAAACGATAATTATGAGAATGTATGATGAAATGAAGGGTATTTCTCCCAATACCTTTAAAACAGGACACTTCTTGAGCAGTAGAAGTATCGCTAAAGACAGAAAAGGGAAGTTTTTAGATGCTGGTGACCAAATGATTGTATGCCCAAAAATATTTGATGTTTACGGACTAAACAAGGACCGTATTATTATTGGCACCTCAAAATAATTTACCTTTTGTGATTCACTAGTAGAAGGATCAGCAGCTTCAGCTATACAGACCTCTGAAAATCTACAAGATGATGAAATTTCTCACACCGGCAAGCCAACATCAACAAGCGGTGTTAGGGTGAATTAAAATTATCGATAACCTTTCATATGAATGTTGGAACAATTCATATATTTAATGAAGAAAATACTATCGTAAATATCTCAAAGAGTTAGGCCTTAGCCTAATTAGGGGAATTTCAATACCCTTTGTACAGTTTAAAAGTCAAATTCGGATTATGCATTAACGTCATTGTAATGTTCGTACATTATTAGATGAATTAGTCTAAAATTTCATTTGGTTCATTTCTTTGACAGTATATGATCGTATCCATTTTTAAATTTTATTTGTCTGTTTGTTTATATGTGTTCCTTCGTACGTACTTTTGACTGATCTGAAAGGATGATAAGAAAGAAAATTCCGTGTAATATTCCTCTTGTTAATTCATCAGGTAAAATATTGTCTTTTACCTCACCATCAGTCTACATTTCTCTTTTGGTTCACAGTCTTTGGACCTCAACGTTGACCAATCAGACATCAGAAATGCGATCCCCGCTGTTCCTGAAGTACCACATACCTACATGGCCATGAAGCCTATACTGAACTGTACATCCCGAGCTGGTACTAGCCAACAGGTCTCCTATCCCGCCACCTCAGTTGACGATCTTGGTGATGCTATATTTTACGGTAGCCCTACTTGCTTACGAAAGCAAGTGAAGGCACACTCCAATCTGACGGAGGAGCCTACCTATGTGAACGCCGAAGGTGCGTCAGCTTATTGTGAAATGAGTACAGATAAGCGAAGCATTGTTAAGGATCACAATGATGGTCTTGATGATGTGTTTACAACTTACCTTTAAAGATACTATGTCCCTTTCGCAGCCAACCTCAAATTCTGTAGAACTTTGCAGGAATTATGAATATGTCATGTATGTCCTATCTGTAAAATTTAAACGTTAGCAGTGTCCTAATATTCAAATTATGCAAGGAAACCCGTTTACTTGCTAGACTTCACTGTCAGACACTATTGAGTGACTGACTGGCTTTTTCTTCTTTGGTAATAACATACATAAAATGAGCTGTAAAGGGTACATGAGCATTTGTCTACATCAATAACCCACTTTTTGTAATGGCCAAAATTAACCTGATTGAATCTTTGCGCAGCATAAAACGTACGACAATTCGGTACAATGGTCTGAAAATCAAGACTATTACTTATTGGCTCTATAGCTCCTAAGTCGATTTGACAACTAATAGTCGTTATTTTCCCACTTAAAGACATTTTCAAGCCCCCCTTTTTTAAGGGAAGTTCTAAATTAGTATTATCTTTCAAATGCCGTTGGAATTTAACCTTTTCATTTTGTTGGCCTGCAAATGGGACATAGTACCTTTAAAGAAAGGGAATTGAAGTGTAATTGGGTGCAATCAACGTTACTTACCATATAATTATAGTCAGTATTTTTACAACCTTTTCCTGTAACGAACACAATATATACGAATTGTATCTTAATCAAAGCAATGGTGTAAATGATATAAATAAAGTAAAGATATTTCAAACATCGTTAAGGATAACGATAATAGCCTAGATTGTATGTTGACAACGTACCTCTAAATTAAGGTATTAGAATTGTTCATTGGTTACCTTATTACTTCCGAGTTAAAGAGACAATTGGTCGTATACATTTTACTGTTTTCAAACACTTCTTTTCTTAGTATACAAAACGAACTTTAATCATAGAAATGATGCAAATGACAAGAATTTCAAATTTCAATGGATACAAAACATTTGAACTTGTGTTTGTCAAAATGTTACTATTATTTATGAATTAGAAATTTGACGTGTACATCTATCAACACAATCGTATGAACAGTTTGTTTTTGTTAACCTGCATCATTTCTTTGCTCTTAATAGCAAACATTGAATTTTAATCGTAGTTAGGATAGAAATAGTATGAACGTAAACTGTACATGCATTTGAAATTCGATTGCATGTTTTATGTTTGAATGTTCATTTTTTATAACATGTTTCGCATCCTTCTCTGATTCTAAAAATATGTAAACATTGATCTATTGTTCTTGCTTGTTCGGTTTTGGGGTGTGGTCTGTGGGTGCTGGCTGGCACTGTGATGCACAGTATTGGTATCTTACCTGAGGTCCTCTTTCAATCTGTTAATGGTGTGAGTTTACTGTCAGTGGCATACACACAGTATGTGACATATTATTACATGTTCAATGTTGCATCCAGTCATTGTTATTATTACTCAACAGCTGTTGTTATGGAGACACATGTATAATGCAATAAAGGGCATACCGTGGGGGGGAAATAAACAACAAACAAACATTGTATTTGATCAATAAACAATTATAATAATTATCAGTTTTCTCTTAACTTATCGTTGTGTATTAGGCCTATTTATGATAATGAGATATGACGGAATATTCCATTCACTAACAAGTATCTAAGGCAATAACAAATTTATTTCACCGGAATATTTATTAAGTAGGTATTGCAATGATATAATAACATTTCCGAGTGGAATTGGGTACTTCTTTGCAATTTCATGTTCACATCATTTAAACACTTTAGTCTGATGTTTATATAAAAATATGGAAATATTTTATTCAAAGTATAGATCTTGTACTTTATTTAAGATCGACATGAGGAAGTCTGTCCAAATTGCTAATGTTTTATTTCCATTCTAACATTGAATTTACTTATGACGTCCATGGTATGCATAAACAAAGTAAATTGCTAACGAAACGTGTAAAATAAAACAAGTGTTTGTAACTTTCATTTTATCAGTGACAAATGAAGTAACACTATGAAAGTAGAGTGACAGTTTTAAACACTTTATTATATACTGAGAGTAGAATTGATATATTGCCATCTCCACTTGTCTGTGAAGTACTTGATATAAAATATAAAAAAATGGTGCGGTATAGATAACCCGACACTCTTTGGTGTATAACAAAATATCTAAAATACGCTGAGTATATTGAAAAATTATTTAGAAATACACACTCTCATAAAACGACTTGTCTAGTACTAGTGGTAGACTTCTTGACGCAGGATTGCATGAAATAGGGCATACTTGGAACCCAAGGCCGACTTTGTGTCCGTTTGCGCTTTCTTTTATTTGATTCTTTATGTTTTACTTTGATTTTTATACATTCTATCTCTTCTTAGGTACACATTAAATATAAATGACTGTAATAATAGTCAACAATTTTTTTTGACGTGATATCAAACTATTGAAAATAGATTTATAACGTCCTGAAATGTGTTAAAAAATAAACCTCACTCCCATCTCCAATGGAGTAGTGGGTTTGCGTGAGATATATTTATAGGCCTCATTGCGACTTCACCTTCATCCCTTCCATCGGAAGAGATTAATACACCACTGCTAGTCCTTGTAGTTATGAGTGGGGGCTGCTGGGTTCTGATGAATTCACAATAAAAACGAAACCAAAAATAAATGAAACTTTCAAATCTGATCAAATCCTGCATGAAGATATTTTATTTTGTTGGCAATGACAATCAAAAGGTTTCAAAACAAAAAAGAAGATATAATTATCATTATCACTACTTAATCTCACTTCAAGTGTCAATGCATTCTATAATGGTTTTAGGCATTCAATTTAATTCAACATAAAAATGAATATACATATTACTATTTGTATCAATGTATTTGTATAATTGTAACATATATAACATTTTTTTAGGTCTCTTGATATATTTTTCTCTCTGTGATAAACTCCGCTGTAGTAATAATCAATTAACAAGGGAAAGTCCCCTTATATCCATAGCAATTTAGAAATGAAAGAAAGTCACGCCCCTCAAGAATAATAGACGAAATCTTGTAATTTTCATATAAACAGAATAATAAATAATTACTGGGAGCTCTTGCAATACATGTATAAATGCTTAGTTAATTTCGTCTCCAAGGTACTAAGGGATAACTGAGTTTTGTGAGATAATGAAAAACTTATTGTAGCATTTGAAAGAACATACAATTGAAATGGCAAAATAATCTATGTTTGATCAATATCCGTTCAGAGACGGCTGAAATATCCATAAATATAATAATTTCTAATAGGTGTGGGGCCCTTACATATATTCGGTCATTTTGAACCAGCCGTTGAAAAAAAGAGATAGCGCCTTATACGTTTTATTACAGCCAATGCCATTGTTTGCTTTTTATTGGCTTTTACTGTTGGTTATAATAAGCACAACCGGCTGATCCGTGTATTTGTATTATTAAGTAATTAATTAATTAACGGTCACCGTATTTATTTAAAAGTGGAGCTGAATTGGTATGATCATATTTAATCTAAATTTCACACAGTTTGCGGTCTAAAATTACCTTCATGGCATTTTAAGGTCCTAAATGGGCACTAAATAAGAATAAGAGCAATAACTATGCACTTTGAAGGCATTTGCGGTCTTAAACAAGAACCCAACTATCCCTTTAATTAATGTAAATCAAATAAATCATTAATAAATAAGTTAACATATACATGTTGTATCATAATAATACACAGACTCATAGAGAATTATATATATGTATTGGGATATATCCATGAGTATATGGATACATAAATATATATATAGAGAGCGAGAGAGAGAGAGAGAGGGTGATTTAAAAAAAAAAATTACACATATATTGAGCCGATTAATTTAATGCATTGTTCAATATTCCATGTATTTTAACCACAAAATATTTCTATATTTGCACTTTTTCTGTAACGTATTATTGTGGCTATAATCACAATTGTCAGCTGCATAATGTATTTGGACACTTACAATTATATTAAATAAATACATTTTGATGGACTCTTATGTCGGTCGATGAAAAAGGCTGAGAAGAGATACAGTCTAACAGAACATGGTGCTACTGCTTTTTCTTGTTAACGGTGAACTAAATCAAGAGACATGTAATGCATTTTTTTCAAAGCTTTAAAGCTCCAAACTTAGATACATTTGGTTAAAGTTTTGTTTGTTTTAGATTTGTTACACAAGACTAGGAGGGACAAATGGATAGAAGAGGATTAGGGAAAGATTGTGAATGTGTATGTATATGTGTATGTTTGCCTTAATATGAGAGAAAAATATATATTCGGGGGGGGGGGGGGGGGAGTAATGACTCGAATGAAATAGAGGAAAAGGCAATCGTGAAATATGAAATGAACAGAAGACCAAAGAAACAACAAAATTATTCTAACTGAGATAATGAAGCGGAGTAGAACGGCGTTGTTCAGGTGAATTAAATTTATCGATAACCTTTCGTATGTATTTTTCAACATTTCATATATTTACTGAGTAAAATACTATCACCAATATCCCAAAGAATTTCACCACATACGGGAAATTTTAATTGCATTTGTATAGTCTAAAAAGTCATTTTCGTATTATGCAATAAAGTCATTGTAATATTCGCATATTAAGAGATAAATTAGTTTAACATGTTATTTGGTTGGTATTTATGACAGTGTTTGGTTGTACCCATTATTATCTTTTATTCATATGTTTTTTTTGTATGAATCGTTTGACTGATCTGAAAGGATAATTAAAAAGAAAGCTCCGAGAGGAGCAGAAAGAGATTGAGATATATATTTGGACACATGAGGGAGAGAGACAGATGATCAAGTACTAAAGAGTTACAAATGAGAGAGAGAGAGAGAGAGAGAGAGGGCAAGGGAAAATATTTAAAGTTTAACTTAACTTTATTAACTTGCAATGACATTAAATCTTTTTGTGAGCATAACAATAAAAGCTGGCACAGTGCGCTGTTTTTTTAATACAAATGTTTGGACAAAATTAATTGTTTGTGCAACTTTGTCGACCATATTGCATTTAAATTATAAGCTGCTGTCAAATAAAAACTCTAATGTGGTAAATCAACTCGGTGAGCACTAAAGTTTTAAATTTAATCCTACATTGAAATGCTTATTATCGAAGGGGTGTCGTGGTAAAGTGGCTCAGGGTGTAGAGGGTTCGAATACCAACCCGTCCTTTGGCAAGACATTAATCCTCGTTTGCCACTTTCCACCAATGGGTAAATGGGTACTAGGCAATTGACGGGGTTCAAATTATGATAATAATGTCAGGGCCTTCATGAAGAACAGCTACGATACCGGTGATGCGTCCATGGGTAAACACAATTATCATTATAAATACGATGCAAGGTAAATACCATCAAACAAATATACCTTTGTTGATCATAATTGATTTGACAGATGAAATTTACAATTATGGTCCGGTCACTTAAACGAGATCGACCCCAGACCGACAAGACACCAACCATCGATTCGCAGGTAGAAGCAGTTCTTGCAAATATAAAGAAAACAAGAAGCCTAAGTCTATAAAAAGGAGGTAAAATGATTTATTAGGAAGAAAAGCAGACAAGATTCGGAAGAGAAAAGAAGGGACGAAACAATTGTATCAACCATTTCATTCTTAAAAGAATTATTAAAATGTAACTAATTGTATATAGCCTTTCAATAATGCTTGGATTGTTTAATACTTGTTAATCAATGTACATTTTCATACTATGTACGGATGATCTTTGTTTATGAACTGTGTCATACTATATGTAACTATTTCAATACACGAGTACGTAATTAGCAGATCGTACAAGTATCTACTTACATTCACATCTATTTTACTTGGAGAAATCTTACTTTTTTAAGGCTCTTGAATATCATTATCCTCATTAAATTGATTCCCCAGTTGGTTTATCAGGACCTATTTAATATGTCCTAAAGGCCCTTTTACACTTTCACGGATCGCATCACGGATCATCCCGGATCTTAATCCGGTGTGTTCCGGCGTGCGACACCACGATTTCTTCTCGATGCCGGTGTGGATACGTTCCGAACTGGGTGTATACACGGGCAAGTACGGACTGTACGGTGTCTCCACGGACAGACAAGGTAGCAACACGGACCACGCCGGAAACGCATACGGAGCTAACACGGATTTCAAGGAAGAGCACGGAGGCTACTGGGTACTTTTATGGTCCTTACACGGAGGTGTACGTTGTCTATTGGGTTGTCTATTGGTTGTCTATTGGTCTATTCTCCAGAATGTTGACGGGTGACTTGAGCTTGTAGGCGCTCATTTGATATACGGAATTTCAAACCCGGATGAAACCGGTGTTAATACGGACCTCCCGGTGTCTACACGGACTGTCCCGGATGCATTCGGCGGCTACACGGAGGTACACGGTGCCTACAGGGAAGAGGACGGATTGTTTCATCCGTGAACTCCGGGATGAAAAATTAAGCAAGCTTAATTTTTTCCCAGGATATGCCGGCACGCCCAGGATCACGCCGGATGCCTCCCCGGTGTATACACTTTAATGCCGGAGATAACACGGATGATCCCGGAGCGACGATCCGGGATGATCCGTGATGCGATCCTTGAAAGTGTAAAAGGGCCTTAAGTCTCCGTCAGAGCATGGATATATTAACATATGTATTGTCAAAGGGATACAATTTGGTACAGCATTGACCTTCCTGTGTAAAATTGAACTTATATATTTGATAGATGGCGCTGTTCACCTTGTAGTAAATATGTGCATTGACCGGCTTTAGTTTAAAAAATATCTACACATACAGGCCCGAATTCACAAAGGAGGTATGTCGACAAACCGAGGTTTATGTGCGTCATACGATGCGTTTCGACGCGTTTTTACAAACCTTGGTTTGTAAAAAACAAAAGGAGGTCTGTCGAAACAAAAGGAGATTTGTCGACAAACCTCCTTTGTGAATTCGGGCCCCTATGTTGGTTAATTGGTCTTTTGCTAGAGCTCTCCCAGTGATACTGTGAGTGTATATTTAATTAATGGAATGGTGTCGAAGGCCTAATTTGATATCAGGTACAACAATAGGAAAATAAATATATAAAAACATATCTTTCAATATACAAAGTGAGTGGGCAATATTAATTTTTTCTCCGAACCTACCGTCATCCGAATGATAAGAGATTGGTGATTAGTAGGGGTTGCGTATTAATATCCTTAATCATTAGATGAGATTGACGGCCCACGAGTCGAGGGTAATATTCATGCCATTGACCTGTAGCAGCACCCTTTCTGTGGAACCACTTTGAGTTGAGAACTACATCATCACTAGATAGTTTCATATCGAAGTTTAAATTATACCTTTTTAGCAATGCTTGACAGGATAAAATGGCCCTTATTTGGACTCATGTTCCTTATTTATTTTTCTTGTGCAGCCTTTGCCATTCATTTACGTTCGCATTGTATTTTTATTTCCACGAGAGTTGACACAGATAATGGATATGTTATCGTCATACTGTTGCTATGTCCGCTCAGCTAATAAAGAAAGTGGATACTAGTTACACACCTAGGAATAAGGGTGCAATTATGCTATAATACCAGCACCATCTGCCAAATACTCGTAGGCGGATGCAAATCTGCATCCCAGTTGCACCTTTATTTCTTAGTGTGTATAATTAAATATTTAAATAAATATCTAATGTAAATGTATCATTCATATATTAAGATAAACATAAATCAATCCTCATGAACATTATGCAATTGGAATCATATCATTCACTCACGAGTGAATATAGCCATTTAACAATAAATGGGCCTCTGAAAGAAAATTGCAAAAATGGAGCATCTGACCAATCAAATAATTTAATGAGCATTTCCATCTCATCGTGTCAAATTTTAACAATGACAAGAAAAGAAAAAAAAAAGCGCACAACATCTCGATGACGAGAAACACGAAAGGATCGAGAGGCATGCTTGTCAAGAACCATGAAGTCATGAAACTACAGTTGATATCCAGAGCTCAATCCTCCTTATCGTTTATTATTCTTTGTAATGAATTAGTTGAACAAGAATAATTTACGGATGCACATGTTCTTTAACATTCGAATGGCAACTTGTTCTATTTCTGGACGTTTCTTAATCAGACCTTCTAAATTATAATGATTAAACGGATATGCTCATCCCAGAGTAAAAGTTCAAAATTTGGTCTTGATTAATGTTGGGGGAGTATTAATTTTCCTTCTAATTGTATATATATTCCATCATAGTTTATCAACGCTTTATATGATAATTTAGTACAATAAAGTGATTCCACTTTCTTTGTTCGCTGAGTGTATACTACTGCTACTACTACTACTACTACTACTACTACTCGATGAATTATTATCGGTAAATAAGCAGGCCTTGGTTGCCCGAACTCTCCGTCTCCAGCCTCCTTTGCTCACTGTTAGTGCAGCTGTCATATTTAGCTCCCTAATATATCTTTTAATATTATCCTTCAAAAGATTTGGAGGGCAAAGCACGTGGCCAATACAAATCATTAGCAAATACATGTATATCCCTTCACATAATGACTTATTGTATGCTTTCGACATACGGAGAGCGTGAAAGGGGAGACCTTGACAAAGAACGGATGCTGCTGCCCGCAGTGTTTTCCCAACTGTGCACGCGACAGTTGGACTTTGGTCGTTCGCCACTCTCGACGTGTGTTCCAGATGAGGTTCAATTTGTAACCGAAAAATTGAATTACATCGAATTTAGTTTCTTCTGCAACATACAAATCCATATACATTACAGGGATACAACACATATACAAAATATATAGGTGATTGTTTGAACGTGTATACAATATAGTGAAACAACACATATACAAAATATATAGGTGATTGTTTGAACGTGTATACAATATAGTGATACAACTATATACAAAATATAGCTGATTGTTTGAACGTGTATACAATATAGTGATACAACATATATACAAAATATAGCTGATTGTTTGAACGTGTATACAATATAGTAATTTTTAATCTTTACATTAAAATGAAATGTAGCTTCGACACAATACCAATAATTATTCATATAGAAATATTGGCATAAAGGCATGACAAAATTGTATCAATCATTTCATTCTTTTAAGAATGATTCAAATTTACCTATATAGACTTTCGATAATGCATAGCTTGTAAGTTGTATATAAGCAAGTTACATTTTCATACTATGTACGGACGATCTATTTTAATACACGCGTACGTAATTAGCCGATCGTATCTCTTAACATCCACACCTCTTGGAAAGCTACATCTTACTGTTTTTAAGGCTCTTGATCTCCTTATCCTCTTTAAATCGATAACCCAGTTGGTTTTTCATGGAAGGCACCGTTAGTACACAGTAGAGTGTTAAAGTTACATATCTTTCACAAGCACGCGTTCAGTATTTGTCTCCGTCAGTGCATATATCTCCATGGTCAGTGCACTGCACATCCGTGGTCGATGGAATGCAATTTTGTACAGCATTGACCTTCCTGTGTAAACATTGACTAATCTGTTGTAGATGGCGCTGTTCTACTTGCATTGAATATGTGCATTGACCGGCTTTAGTCTGAAAATTACCTACACATACAAACTTGGTGAAAGGTCTTTTGATAGAACTCTCCAATTAACACTGTTAGTATATCTTTCATAAGGTCAGCCATTAGCATATTTTTTTTTTTGGCCGGGGGTGGGGGGGGGGGGGGGGGGGGCACGTCCCTGTTTATCAGTACATTTTGGGCGAATTTAGGGCTGATTTTAACATATTTTTTTGGCCGGGCCGGGGGGGGGGGGGGGCACGTGCCCCCTGTGCCTCCCTGGATCCGCCACTGTTATGGATATGTTATTCCCACACACTTGCCATTTTCTGTCAACTAATAAAGAAAGGTGTTTGTTGCCCGAACCCTCTGTCTCCACGCTTCTCTGCTTCCTTTTATGAGCCGCTGTCAGATTTATTTCCCTCATATCCTTCCAAAGAGTTCCCGGCCTTCCTCTTTCTCTGCTCTGCTCGCGTCATGATGTCATCTGCTGGTTTCTCCCTCATCATCCCCTCCAAGTGTCAAAACCATTTCAATCTCATCCCCTAACCTTCTACAGGTTGTTATCTACCACCAGCTCCTTTCTTATTCATTCGTTTCTTCTCCACCTTCGTATCATCCTCAATTATGTCACCCCCTGTATGTTTTCATCCTTTTTTTTTAAATCACACGTTTTAAGGTCATAGGGTAACACTGGTCATATAACTGTATTGTAAGACTTGAACTTTAGTTTCACAAGAGTTCGTTTGTCATTAATAACTCCCAAGATCCCCCCATTTGCTCCACGCAGATTTTTACTGCTGTCAGTGAGCGCCCATCCTCGCTTACCATGGCACCCAGGTACTTGAAATTCTCCATCTATTTCGAACCTCTTCATTATTTCCGTGATGTTTGCCCTGTGTTTCTCATACTAATAACTAGTACTTCTGTTTTATTAACATATAATTTCAGGCCTTTCCTAATCCATGTTGACATTTCTGCCATTTCATCTGTGGTATGCCTAATCTCCATTCTCTACTGATGTTAAATGTATCTTAGACAATTGAACAGATATATTAACTTTGTAAAAAGCAATGATGAAGTCCAATGTCCACTCTGAATTAATTAGTTTTCAGTATGCTGTTCTAACCACACATATACATGACTAAAAATATATAAAGTACATACACTGCCATTTAAGTTGGGATCATTTTTGCTTACCTCTTTTTATGAAACTATAGTAACAATATGTTTTTTTAAATATTTTTATAAATAAAGTTTAGATTTAATGCTTAGTTTGATCGAGTACATCCTTAGAAATGATTGTAATCATTATATATTAAGAATATATCATATTCCTCCAATAACTTCATAAAAAGAGGTAACCAAAATTCATTCCAACTTTATTGGCAATAGCGTGTATATCACTAAAGGAGAGAAATAGTTTGCGTCTAAACAACTATCGAACGGAAACGTATTGTACATAAATATTAATATATCCGATATGAAATCCACGTATTGGCATAATATGATAACGCACAAATGAAGAAAAAGAGAAGGCTCAATTTTCCATCCAAAAGGTTTTAATAAGGTCACACATTTTCGAAGTTCCCAGGTCGAAATTCCATTAGGATCCGATCCTATTGGACCATCAGAAACCATTAGAGCTATTGGTGTCTAATGGTTTCAATAGGGAAAGTGAAATGATGGACCCACAGAAACCATTAGAAAATATCTATTGGACCAACACAAACCCACAGAAAGAAATCTGATGGACCAACAGAAAGCTTCTATTGGACCAGCATCCACCCATGTCTTCTATGGGTTTCTGTTGGTCCATTAGATATTTTCTTCTATGATGGGTTTCTGTTGGTCCATTAGATATTGTCTATGGGTTCCTGTTGGTCCATTAGAGATCTTTCTATGGGTTTCTAATGGTCCCATATCCTGAATTCCCTATTGAAACCAATAGTTCAATGGCTTCTATTGGTAAATCAATAATGATAAATCAAAATCGATTTTAGCAACTGTCCACCAAAAAAAGTATATTCTATTCTCAATTGCATTAACTTCATCACATAGATCACCTGAAGTGAGTTTAAGAATATCCTTTATTTTAACTGAAGGCTTGTACTGTTCTATATAATAAACATACATGAATTGTTTCTTGGTTAGTAATCATTATAACAGGGCTTATAATCAATATATCTATTGCTAAAACGTGAATGAAATTGTAACATGATTAAACAAATAATCTATTGGTCATTAGTTGCCGAAAGAAAATAAAAATCACAAAATTGATGTACATTGTCATAAGTTGCTTAACAAATTATGATAAATGTAATTTTCTGTGAACACGTATAAAGTAATCATGAATATGCATGAGATAGATTTAGCTGTTGGTTTCTATTGGTTTCTATTGGACCTATTGGTTTCTATTGGTCCCATTGGTCTCATTGGTTTTCTATTGGTCCTATCGGTCCTATTGGTCCTATTGGTCCTTTTGGTTCTATTGGTTTCTATTGGTCTTATTGGTATATATTGGTCCTATTGGTTTCTATTGGTCCTATATATTGGTCCTATTGGTTTCTATTGGTCTTATTGGTTTCTATTGGTCCTATTGGTTTCTATTGGTCCTATTGGTTTCTATTTCTATTGGTTTCTATTGGATTCTGATGGTTTGAATGGTCTCTATTGGATTCAATTCTATGGGTCCAACAGAAACCAATAGACTCCAACAGAAACCATTAGAGACCAATAGAATTTTTCTAATGGTCTCTATTGGTCTCTATGGGATTTTCGACCTGGGTTTGAACGTCTTTATCAAGTAATAATAAGATAGAGAGGGAGAACAAGAGAAGATAATATACATGGATAGGAAAAGGGATAGGAGCAGCTAGGGTGGAAAGGCAAGGAGAGAGAGAGAGAGAGAGAGAGAGAGAAGAAGAAGAACGGGGGGGGGGGATGGGAGAAATGAAAAGAGAGAAGAGAGTAGATAATAGAGAAGAGAGTAGATAATAGAGTAAGAAATCGATGGTAAAGCGATTGAACAAAAGGATTGTCTGAATTTCAAAGAGAAAATCACATTTCGTTAACTTCTTCTTCTTCTTCTTGATTTGATTTTGTTCGGCAACCAGTCACACTGGACAATTTTTGCCACACACTATTTTATGAATTATTTATATATATATATTATGTACAATTTCATATCATAAATGACTATTTTTAGGATTTCTCTTTCCATCCCCTTTCCTTCTGCTTATCAGCCATGCATGTAGCCTTTAAACAAGGCCACATGTCTGATAGACACCGAGCGACTAAAAAGAGACTAATCGCGAAAGCCCGAGTCTATATTAACGTTTAAAATCTTCATGTATCATGATCTGTTTTGTATTGGTTTTCGGTCAAAATTTTGAAGAAACACGGTGGAGACGACTAGACATATTGGTGGACGTCGGAGGGCCTAGGCTCAGCATTAGGCTGAGTTGAGAAGCTTATCACTACGTACCGTGTCCGAGTTGGTCCTTGGGCGTCCTATATAGCCGATAAGCCTTTTGCTCGCCAGCCACTGAATTCTTCATCATTAAATAAAAGTTTAGCTTTTAAAAATCCAATTTATCCAAATCTATATATCAAAAAAAGTAAATCTAATTTTAAAGGAATACAAATCCTGAGAGAAGAGGCGTAAATATTCACTTCTGAATGAAAAACGCCTATAAATTAAAACAACAACAAGTGAACGACAGAGCGAGAATCACAGTAGCCTTGGAACAAGGCCACTTGTCTGATAGACGCCGAGCGACTAAAAAAGAGACTAATCGCGAAAGCCCGAGTGAACGACAGAGCGAGAATCACAGCCAGTCTCGTGGCGGTCGCGCGTTCACCCCTGGTATCTAGACTCATCTCAGCCGCTTAGCCAGAGTCACGAGGCCTTGTCAAAAGGCTACCATGCATGCAGTATTTCGTCTTCTTTGTGCATGGCTGATCGTCAACGAAACGGAGTTAAGTCTTTTGTGAACTCTGTTTGTTACTACTGCTGGCAGCTAGTGATCAAACGATTTCGTTTACTAAAAATATTGAAATGCAAGCATTGCTTTTAACATTTAGATTTGTGTTATTCCTGGCTCATTTTTCCCGATTGAGGTGTCATATGAAAGGGCAGAAAATGTAATTTCTAAAAATGTGACATTCTCTTTAAAATTCGGTTACCGTTCGCCAAATGACTTTTTGGTACCCTTTCTACAAATTGTTTTTTTAATCACTCATGCCTGAAAAATGCATCATATGAGTTGCTTGGAATAAAAGAGGAGGATCTAAGCTTTACAAATATGTGTCATTTATTAATCATAATTGTGATTAAGTTATGATAAAACCTCGATAACTCTCGGTTTCGTTTTTTCTGGGACGCACTTTATATTGAACGTGGCTAATAATTAGCAGGGGCACTTCCTCATAATGATTAATTGGATGCTTTCGGCATACGGAGACCCAGGCACCACAACGACGTATTTTCACGCCATGCATGCCGCAGTTGTGTAGATGGCAGCTATTGTGTTTGTTTAGAAGCGGACTCGATTCAATAATTATAGAAAATGCAGTAACGGGTGTGTTCCAGATGAGGTTTACTTTTTAATCAAATGAAAATATCTCGCTAAATTTAAAAAGTGAAACATTTAAAACCTCCTAAATGTCATTGCAGCTTACCTCACTTCATTCCTTCTTCCTCCCCATTAAAGAGAATGTTAAGTTCTGGGAAGAGGTGAAAAATAGTTTGTGAGCGTTATCATTCTTATTATGCAAGTGTGGAAGAACATCAGATAAGACATGTTCCCTGAAAAGCATGGCTCTTCAAATGCCTTCATATTCTAAATATGTCATGTAACATCGTAAAACTCCAGGGTAGGATTTTTACGCCACGTGTTCGTGTAGTCCCATATACATCTTTCTGTGTACAGTGTTTGTAACTTTACCAAGACTTGGCCAAATTTCTTATAATTTTGATAATTCCAGAACCTTGCAATACACACAAATTATTATGCTAGATGATCAACCTTTTCTGGTCGATTCCACACCGTTTCTTTCACAATGCAATCGCATGACCAGAACATAACTTCATCTTTAAATGTGATTCAAATTCTAGTACATGTCGAATGAATAACATTTAAGGATACGTCAGCATGGTAGTGCCTGTTGTTATATCATCGAGCGGTCCTAGGTAATTATCAGTATGTTATGTATCATGCATTTCAGCAATATAATTATGTGCAATATCAACTGTCATGATGATTGGCACAGCAGGTTCTCACATTCATTCGTATTTTGATAATTGCATGTATTTTTTATCCTTCCCCTCACTCTCTCATCCCTTCTCTCTATTTGAACTTGTTACTTTTCAAATTTCCTTTTCTCTTCTTCAGTTCTGGTCTTTCCTCTCTATTTCTATTTCACTCCCATCCCCTCTCTCTCATAAATATGTCTGTCTGTTTGTCTATCTCTTTCTCTCTCTCTCTGCTCTGCTCTCTTTGCCCCTTCCTCTTTCTCCCGCCGTCTCTCCTTCCTCCTCTCTGTTTCTCTCTCTCACTTTCTGTCTCTCCCTCCTCCTCTTTCTCTTCTGATGATGTTTCACAGTACAACATTCTTTAATTATCTGCCATTCCTACTGTGACCAATAATATCTAAGGATTTCCAATGTTTTCATGTGCAATATGCTTATGCATGTACTGTACTCATGTCACACTTGTGACTACCACACTGCCAATACTCTAATTTTAATACTTTTTAATACTTTTTAATATTTATCACACCATCTGAATGAAATTTGTATTGCATTTTATCGCAGTTTTTCCTACGTTACAGTTAATTGAATTCCCGTATCTGTATACATTTCATTTTATTTGTTTTGATCTAAATATTTACTCAATTTTGCTAGCAATATTTTATATCGTGTATTTTTTTGTTTTTCTGTTTTTTTAATATTTTTAATTATTTTTTATACCGCTTTGATATTTTGATGTAAACATTTATTCATTTTTATATATATAAATTATATTTTTTTCCCATTTGCTATGTTTTCTTTATATATATAAATATATGTTTTTGAATGCTTTTTTTTATATGATTGTATGTTTCATGTAAACTTGCATTTTTAGTCTTTGACAAGTCGTGAATAAAACCACAATTGAATTTTGAATCTTGAATCTTGAATCCTTATATCATAACGATTATGTTTAATATGTCATTTCTTATTGCAGAAAGCAATTTCTTTTTTCATGAATTAGACAAAACAGACAGTACATTATTATGATTAATTAATGAGATCCTGCAGATGTGTCATCAACTATCTTCAAAATGAGGAATTGGAGGCTTCATTATGCGAGATATTTTGTATTAGTCATACAAAAGGCCAAGTACCCACATCTATCGTGTTTAGAAAATACATATCAAAACCGAAACATGTACAGGGAAGTTTTATGTAATTGAGAATATATATTACAAAATTATGTTAATTTCATCGCATCAGTTTTAGCTCTTTGTTTCATGATTGCTAGACTGGTAGATATGCTGGTAGGGATTTTTATTCGATTTGCACGTTCACCAGTGCACAGCGACTTATGCGGTGTTTTTTTGAGCAAATCGAAAAGTCCCTAATTGCAACGGCTTAAGCACGCGATTTTTCTATCCCACATACACAGACACACACACACACGCTCATACACATGCGTGCGTGTGTGTGTGTGCGTGTGTGTGTGTGTGTGTGGGAGTGCGCCTGCATATTATGCATCGTCCTGGCTCAACTCCATACCGTATAGCTGTTAAAGGTAATGATCCGAATTCACAAAGGAGGTATGTCGACAAACCTCCTTTGTGAATTCGGGCCACTACAGTGTGAGTCAAAAATAACTTTACACCTAGGAAATTACTAATAATTTAAAAAATAATTTATGAACAGTAAAGTATTATACATCATATGAAAGAGTGTTTTATCCTGAATCATTTGGTACCATTTTTGGGTGGTATGTGTTCACGCTTGGATGAACAGGAGGTATTGTTTGCGAGAGTGCAAAAATCGAATTGCGCCAAAGTATTAAAGTGAGAGAATGAATTGAATGTATGAAATGAGATGCATTGCAGATGCTTTTTTCAGTAACAAAGTCACACACACACACACACACGAACACGCACATATGAAACACACACACTAACACACCCACACACACACATGTGCACACACACAAACATATGATAATGGTGTTCATTTGGAGTAAAATACTTTATTTTTTACTTGATCTTCAAATTGTTAACGATCATCATAATTATGATGATAATGTTAATTCAAATGCTTATCATCATGGATCCTTTGAAGCTTCATTTGTGACCAGCAAGTAACTGTCCGTTCATCTACTCCTCGACATGACCTCCGTCCCTTTCGATGCACTTTCTAGCGCGATGGAGCATCTCCTGAAACACTCGACGAAGCATGCGCCTGTCTCTCCCAAGTGCTTCGCTCTCAATCCTGATCCTCTCTCGTAGGTCGTTGAGGTTCGCAGGTGGGCTCTGGTACACCCGAGACTTGAGGTAACCCCAGACGAAAAAATCAAGCGGTGTTAGGTCCGGGGATCGACGTGGCCACTCCACAGGTTCGTTCAGAGCGATGATCCTGTTCCCGAAGAGTTCTCTCAACCTGGTCATCACAATCCTTGTCCTGTGAGCAGGGGCACCATCTTGTGCCCACCAAAGGTGCCTGAAAGGACCGTTTCTCTGACGCCTAAATCGTGCCATCTGATCCAGAGCCGGGACAACCTGATCATCTATCATTCTTAGATAGCGCTCCCCATTCACTGTCTGTTCAAAAAAGAAGAAGGGTCCAAGAAGACTTCCATTTCCAAGAAGGCCGATCCAAACTGTCACATCTAAATTTGCTATGCGAGTGTGTGTGTGTGTGTATGTGTGTGTGCGAGTGTGTGCGTGTTTTTGTGTGACTTACTGAGTGTGACTCTGTGTGTGTTTTGATATGTGTGACATGATTAATTTTGGTAGGGATGTTATTTGGATCTGCAAAGACCGAATTAATACCGAAATCCCAATTGTTTTATTCAAACATCACATAAGCATCATTTGGCGCAAGTCGATTTTTGCACTCTCGCAAACAATGCCTCCTATTTATCCAAGCGTGAACACATACCACCCAAAATGGTACCAAACGATTTGGAATGAAACACTCTTTCATATGGTGTATAATAATTTACTTTTCATAAATGATTCTTAAAATTATTAGCATTTTTCTAGGTGTAAAGTTTTTTTTGACTCACACTGTATGTCTTATTTGCAGCCAACATCAAATTCTGTAGAACTTTGCAGGAATTACGAATATGTCACGTATGTCCTATCTTTAAAATTTAAACGTTAGCAGTGTTATTCAAATTGTGCAAGGAAACCCGTTTACTTTCTATAATCTACTGTCAGACACAATTGAGCAACTGATTGACCCTTTTTCCTTTGGTAATAACATACAGAAAAGGCGCTGAAAAGGATACATGAGCATTTTGTCTACGTCAATAACCCACAGTAATGGCCAACATAAAACTGATTGAATCTTTGCACAGCACAAAACGTACGACCATTCCGAGTGCAAGGCTCTGAAAATCAGACTATTACTAAATGGATTGCAATCACCAAATAACATTTGGCCGTTATTTTTGCACTTAAAGACATTTCAAGCCCTCTCGTTTTGAGGGAAGTTCTTAATTAATAGTATCTTTCAAATGCCGTTGGAATTTAACCTTTTCATTTTTTGTTTGCCTGCAAATGGGACATAGTAACTTTAAAGAGAAACTCCACCTTGACGTTTAATAAGTTGCTTTTAATAGAAGAGATAAAATGGAGTAACGCAACGATGAATTTTTGAACAAAAGCCGATTAGAAAAAAGAAGGTCGTGAATTATTCAACTTGCAATAGATCGAGTACTAATTTGCCATTCTTTGACTTATCTTTAGACGTCCCCTCCTGTACTAGACAGGAATCCTACAATACCTTTTTTCTCTGAAGTCAAGTTTCAATCATACATGCATCTAATCGATCCCACAATAGTCTGATATAATTTCGTTTGAATGTGTGAAAGCAGTTGCAATTGCAGTTGCAATCACTACCTTTAAGGGGGATATTGCTCTCATTTGTTACTTCCTGTTAATAATACAAGTATCCTGTTTGAAAGGATGCATGTTTTCTATAAAAAAAATCAGATACACATTAATATGCTATCTGGAATAGAAACTATCTTTTGACCACCAACTAAAAACCGTAAACATGTTTGTTCAAACGGTTAACATTTGAAATACGAGGTTAGGAAAATGAAAACGATATTTTGTAGAATCATTATAATGACGTACTAAATATGATGGCCTTTTATGACATATTTTGTTTAATATCGTCTGTTGATTATGGTTCCAATTTACAAAAAAAGGTAGGCCTACTTGCATCACAACAAAAACACCAGCGAAAACTTTGAAGAAGAAAAAAAAAATATATATTTGTAACAGCTATGTATTTGTATTGACATCGTGGATGAGAAGAATATTCAAGCAATTAGATGCTATGAACGTAAACACAAATTAAAGAACGTTGTTTATAAGTTTACAGATAATCAACCACCACGACCTAATACCAAAAACTGAAAGTGTAAGTTCGAAAGATGTTTTACGTTATAAATACAAGTAATTCTGTGAAGCCAAGGAGATCGGAATTACATTCATATCTTTTCGAAAGAAGTTTCATAATACTATTATTGAAGAGGAGGCTTACATGCAAAGGGGAATTACACCCTGATAATAACTCGGCCTTAATGGTAGCTGGAAAATGAGAAAGTCAGTTCAGGGAAAGTTTTAACATAAGGGCCGATTAAAAATAAGAACAAGTTATGAATTGTTGACATACATATAAGTGTTGGAATTTTTTTTTTATACAACCCCTATATGATACAAACCTATTCCGTAATCATTACAATTTTCTGTACAGAAGAAATTGGAGAGGGAATTGTGCTCCCCACCTCCTCCCCTCTGCATCCGAGGGATCATGTGTTGAAAGGAAACGAATCTCCGGTCCTCGCATCCATCAATAAAAATACAACATGTTGATAACACGTTTGTATTATTTAACTGGTACGCGCTGCATAACATCTATCACATGGTATGACTTGCTGTAAACCGACTCAAGTGCAAAGACTACGTCATTTTCTGTAGGAAGTAGATCGAGAGTTGATTGCAGTCCCGACATTAACATAATGTATGTACATCTATTCTGTCTGACACTGTCTGACTTTCACGTGATATGAATTGCACGCTACATACTGCAGCTACGCCATCGGTATACCAATGCACTTACTCGCGTTTCCTTTCCCTCTGTGCAATTCTTTCGCTGTCTTGTATTTCCCTGGTACATGTGATCTCTGCTTGTTTCTCCCCCTCTCACTCTCCATTTAATATGTCGTTTCCCCTCTCTCTATCCCCCTTCACCTTTTGACTTTCCCCTATCTCTCCAATGGTGCTGTTTCATGTTATAATCATGATAACGATGAGTGTTATTTTATTCATCTCTTGTTTACTTAGGGTTAAATAAAATAGTAGGTTAATGATATCTCATTCTCACGACTCATAGTAGGGTACATGGAGTATATTAACACTGGTTCATATTTGAAATAGAAATGACCTGATTCAATCCTTTAACTCTCCAAAGCGTATGACTCAAACTACGTTCACTTTTACATCATCTTGCTATGCACTAAATTGTGTGTAGATTTAGTGGTATTCCTGTAAAAGGCTGTTTTTCATCTAACGTATTTCTCTTCTCTTTGTGCCTCTTGCCCTTTAGCTCTCTGAATCACCATAGTAGGTCCAAGGTATCGCCCTGTCTCTCTCTCTCTCTATTTATCTCGTTTTCTCCTCTCACTTTACCTTTTGACATTCACCCCTCCCTCTCTCCATTTCCCTCGCTTTCTCTCCTCTCCTTCTCTCCCTTCACCTTTTGACCTTCGCCTCTCTCTCTCTCTTTCCAACGTTGCTGTTCCAAGTTATAATCACGCTACCGACCTACATTTCATTTATTCTCGGTTTATTTCTATTATTATCTCCCCCCCCCTCTCTCTCTTTCTTCACACTGGCCTTCCTAGTCTCTGGCCCATGCTAGTTAGATAAGTCAAATGTCTACAATAACTTTTATATTAAAATTATATAAATGCACATTTCGATTTTGTTCCTTTTGAATTTTTCATTTTGCATGCAAATCGATGTCTTAATGAGCTGTAATTTCTTGTTATGAATATCACCCAATAAATTGATCAACTAAGATGATGAACTGTATGATGGTTCTATGATGTTTTTTGTATTAGCCTCTTAAGGAATGAAATACACCACAGTCAATTCGAAATGGGCAAATATATTAACCAAGAAAATGTCCCAATTTGGGCGGATACATGAATACCCTCATGAAACATTTTTACCTGACAGTTATAAAAGTGTATGATCTCTAAACTTTTGATTCAGTTTTATGTAGAGTTAATATTTTGTTTATCTATTTATAAATTTATTGCGATTAAAAGTTCAGATTTCAAATACAAATTAAAAGCACAGAACGATGCATAACAATCAGAAAACAGGTAAAAAAGTACACATTGAAATTATATAGAGTAAAACAATTGAGAGTTACCACCTTGGATTCCTAAACTAATATTCAATTACAAAACATAACTATTTTGCTAACCAAGTGTCTTTTAGTAATACTTCCAAAGGCCTTATGAAAAGAATACAACAAATGTACACGTTTATTTCCTATTAAATATAATGAGTATAATTTTTTTTTAATTTCTCAATCATCATAACTTCATCATTCAGTTATATGATTATATTGTAACTGATACGCAATTACAATGTGAAATCATCATTACCCAACATTATCACATTCTGATTCAAATGCTGTATTGTTTTATGGGCTTATACAAAATATTCGGGTCACTGCTCGCTGGGCCATTTTTTGGTAAAGGTGTCTTCAAATCGGCAAGATACTATTCCCTATCCTCTAGCACTCTTTATTTTATTTTATACAACGCCTCCTAAGATTCTTGCAACCTCATTGGTCAATTCTTGATCACATGACATGCGCTAAAAGTACCATTGAACGGCATCATTCTCCAGCCGTGCAATTCCGTTTGATCCTTTCGCACCATTGCACTCTGACGTCACTAACGATGTACAAAGTATATGGTGAGCTAAGTGACGTCAGAGTTCAATGATGCGAAAGGATCAAACGAAATTGCACTCCGCATAACAATAAACATAAAGGTTGGTACGCGCGGCGCATGGTACGCGCGTGGTTTGCTGCCTGCTTAATAGTGCGCGCTCACTATCAGCAATTTCATCAATACACCAGTTTACGGTTGTGTGCGCCATTTTAAACAAAGCCACTGACCTAAAGGTCATGTATTTATGCGTAAATTAAGATTGCGCCCATGCAAATTATGATGATATCACTGCCTACGCGCTGCATTGTGCGCGCACATCATCATTTGCATGGGCGCAATTTTAATTTACGCATAAATACCACTGGTCAAAGGTTATTGGCCCTGTTTCAGGGCCCTGTTTCAGGGCCAATGACCCGAGGTCAACTGTCTGCGCATGCGCACTGATACAACCGTAAACTGGTGTATTGAAAACAAACAAAAAATCTCTGAGATTTAGGCCTAGGAAAACTGTTTTAAGCCCGTTAACGTCCGAGGTGTTGTATAAAACAAATAGTGAATGGTCTTTATTCGTGCAATGGAACAATATTTTGCATTCGGTGAAAGATGAGACTCTCCATTCAAATCGGCTGCGCCTCGTTGAATATAGCGTCTTTTATCTTTCACCTCGTGCAAAATCTTGTACCATTGCACTCATGACCATTCACTATTTGTATAATATTGCTTTCGTCCTTACATCAATGAATCTAAAGGGCCTATGTATCGTTTACGTTTTTAATCTTTCTTTAATCCTTTTGTCAGTCACTTCCCTTTGCATTTGTCCTCTTTTCACCTCTTCTACCATCATTCTATCTTTATTCCCGTTTAATCTGGCCAATTAATTTTTACAATTCCTTTTTTTTAAATATAATTTTCCTTTGCATTCCTCTCTTGATATTTTTAGTTTCCTACAATTCATCTTCTCACTGTTTCCATTCTACCTTGTTTCAATCTTAGCCTATTAATAGGCCTATCATATTCCCTTATAGTATTACACTTTCTCTAAAATCAACTTTATCCACCTAATATCTTTGTATTTCCTAATGTCAGCCTTAATACTAGTCTTCTTATTTGTCTATCATGAGCACCAAAAAAAAAAAAAAAAAAAAAAAATCGCTTCATTTTCAAGTAAATTTCCCCTTCGCACCCCCATTGAAAAATTGTTGAAAACAGTCGCTAATTTAAAATAAGATTTTCCCAGCGTATAGGGCCGATTTGAAAACACCATGAAACAAAAATTGGCCCAGCATTCCGTGACCCGAGTGTTTTTTCCCACCGTGTAAGGCCGATTTAAAGACACCGTGACAAAAAGATTTGCCCAGCATTCCGTGACCCGAGTGTTTTCCAGCGTGCCGCGACCCGAGTGTACATTATCACAACGATTAGTAAACAAGTAAGGCCTGTGATAATTATGGAGTGGGGTGCTGCAGTTGCGCTTTCAGTGACAATTAGAGTAAAGAATGCAGCCCCAAAATATAAGTGTAAATAAATTAAGACCGAATATAAAACTGAAATCACCACAATATTGCTCAAGACTATACTGAACACTATAACATACATGAATTCATTAATTGATGACAATGTAGATAACAATTAAAACTGTGTCCATCACGTACTACATTACAAAAATATTAAGATAATACAAATACTTATACACGTTAATACACATATACACAGAAGGAAAGAGAAATGAAAAGAGGAAGAAGGAGAAACAGAATATGAGAAAGAAGATGATGAAGTAGAAGAAAAAAGAACAGTAGGAAGATAACGAAGAAAAAGAAGAAGAAGAATACGATGAACAATCGGAAGAAGAAGAATGAGATGAAGAAGGAGAAGGGGAGGCAGAAAAGGAACATGAATATTACAGATAAGGGCGGAATAGTGTATAACATGACAATTCGATATCTCCTATTTAATGAGGAAACATTTGAGGCCATTTGGGCTATGAAGCCGTTCCCTCATACACATTAATACATGTATATACATTAATCAAGACACATTTAGCACGATCAAGGAAGAATAGGGTGTAAGCATGACATGAGTATATAAAAAGTAGGTTTCATTTTGTTCACTACCCCTGAATTTCGTGATGACGGTATAGAAAGACTGAACTTTTCAGGTTGATTTCCTGTCTAGATAACTAATACCCTATGGTGAAGGTGTGGCTGTCCTATAAATATATCCTCTATAAAATTAACAGAAGTAGGCACACCAAAAGTTATTTATTTGAAGGTTGAATCAACATCAATAATATACACAATTTGTTTACTATCGTACAGGTAGTTTCTGAACCACTCCAAGCCCTTCTCCCGAATTACGGAATGTGGCAACTTATACAATCACATTGGCATTCATTGAGGCACATTAATTTTAATTTGACAATTGTTACTTTGCGATATCTACGTTAACTTTATTACAGTTGTTAATACAGAAGTTCTAGTATGACATGAAATATTATTAATGGGGAACCGATCTCATATATATTGTTAAAATAATTCAATACAACGGTGTATATATCATCGAAAATAACATTAACAAAATTAACTAATTGCTTCATCGTTATTGGTAGATTCACTATTTATAGTTATACAGTCAGAATCTTGAGACTTAAAGGCATCGTTTAACAATGTTAAATCTGAGATGCACGGCCCTACATGTTATCAGTGTCTGTGATATGGTGCAATATTGAAGCCCTGAAAAAATTGCGCTTCAAAATCATCATGAAGTACCTACAAAAAAGTAAAAATCTTTGAGTGACCGGTTTTACCATACTCATTTCCCCCAATAGACTGTAGTGTTATGAAAACCGTTAGGAAAACGAGTTTTTAAATTTCGAATTCCAATCATAAATATCTTGATAATCAACCTTTAACAAAGGTATAAAGACATGTGTAAAGTATAAGCTGTTTCAGTTCTAGAAGAATATAACAGAATTTATAAATATTTTTGATGGAATATGTATTTCAGTGCAGAATATAAATAAGAACTTAGAAAAAAAAACACTAGATTTCTTGTTGTCGCGGGCAGCGTTGCCTGCGAGTTCCAAGATTTCGGCATTACATACATCAATCGGGTTATCTTTATGTTCACCTTTAATATGTATTTTAACATGTACCGTATATCAACGAACATGTTAAAACAAATTCACTTGATTACCTTCCACTTAAACATATTGAATTCATATACATGTCAATACAATTACTGTCCTTAATAGCTTTGGACAGACATAGAAAGTTAGAAACACATAATGTCACAACTTATACATGCACTTTAATTGGCCTATCCCCCTTTTTCAACAAATTTAGTAAATTGTCTTGATAGAGAAAAAGACATCTCTCTTATCCTCCAGCGAGGTTTCTATTTCCATAATTCCAATACATATTCACATCAATTACTCAATGATTGAGTGAAACATAACAAAGGCTAAACATTTAAGCATATTCAACAGTTCTTCCAGATTAATATCATTTTCTTTGCTAACACATTCCTACCTTAAAGCAATCTTATAAACGATTTGAATTATAAAAAAAAAGCAGGTGGGTAAAAAGCAGAACCATTGTCACTCTTGTTCACGTAACATTTATAAACTGCATGGAGACGTTGCACAGCTCACGTCCGTTCCCTTCGCGGCAGTGCTTTCGATTTCAACGTCACGTGACCAATTCGTTTAGATCAGGTGGTTAAATCAGGTAATAAATTCACAATGCGCGAAAATCTGATACGAAGAATAACATGAGGATGGCAGAAATAGAAAGTTAAAATGATAAAACAAAAAATAACATATTAAAAGGTGATAGAAGAATAAACATAGGATGGAAGAGGAAATAATACAAACAAAGAATAACATAAGAGAAGATGATAGAAGGAAGAAACAAAGAATAACATAAGGAAAGATAGAAAGAGGAAGTGATAGAATGATAAAAACAAAGAATAACATAAGAGGAGATGATAGAAGGAAGAAACAAAGAATAACATAAGGGAAGACAGAAAGAGAAAGTGATAGAATGGTAAAACAAGGAATAACATAAGAGAAGGTAATAGAAGGAAGAAACAAAGAATAACATAAGGAAAGACAGAAAGAGAAAGTGATAGAATGATTAAAACAAAGACGAACAAAAGAGAAGGTGATAGAAGGAAGAGACAAAGAATAACATAAGGAGAGACAGAAACTGATAGAATGATAAAACAAAGAATAACGTAAGAAAAGGTGATAGAAGGAAGAAACAAAGAATAACATAAGGAAAGATAGAAAGAATTGGTAGAATGATAAAAAAAAAAAAAATTAACATAGAAGAAGGTGATAGAAAGAAGAAAAAAAGAATAACATAAGGAAAGACAGAAAGAGAAAGTGATAGAATGATAAAAACAAAGAATTACGTAAGAAAAGGTGATAGAAGGAAGAAACAAAGAATAACATAAGGAAAGACAAAAAGAGAAAGTGATATAATGATAAAAAAAAAAAAAATAACATAGAAGAAGGTGATAGAAAGAAGAAAAACAGAATAACATAAGAAAGACAGAAAGAGAAAGTGATAGAATGATAAAAACAAAGACGAACAAAAGAGAAGGTGATAGAAGAAAGAGACAAAGAATAACATAAGGAGAGACAGAAACTGATAGAATGATAAAACAAAGAATAACGTAAGAAAAGTTGATAGAAGGAAGAAACAAAGAATAACATAAGGAAATATAGAAAGAAGTGGTAGAATGATAAAAACGAAGAATAACAAAAGAGAGACAGAAAGTGATAGAATGGTTAAACAAAGAATTACATAAGAGAAGGTGATAGAAGGAAGAAACAAAGAATAATATAAGGAAAGATAGAAAGAGAAAGTGATAAAATGATAAAAACAAAGAATAACAAAAGAGAAGGTGATATAAGGAAGAAACAAAGAATAACATAAGGAGAGACAGAAAGTGATAGAATGATAAAACAAAGAATTACATAAGAAAAGGTGATAGAAGAAGAAACAAAAGATAGCAAGAGGAAATAATAGAATAATAAAAACAAAGAATAACATAAAAGAAGGTGATGAAAATACACTCACGTTGACGTTTTCACGGCGACGGCGATTCACGGAAATTGCCCCTGACTCCCGTCGGGTGATTTGGAAGGGAACGTGGGCACACTGAAGCTTACGCATGCGCAGGGGATAAATATGACGTAACGCGTCGTAGCGCACGTCGGGTGCCTAAAATCGAAAGCTCGCGAAGGGAACGGACGTGAGCTGCGCAACGTCTCCACGCTCCAGTAACTCGTAGTGCCTAAATCGAAAGCTCGCTAATATTGCTCTACCAACTGAGCTTTCGCGCCCCGTGAACAAACATAATTCGCCATTTGCTCATTAACTGCTGGGAACATATAGAGCGACTTCCTTTGTCATGGTCTCCGTATGCCGAAAGCAAGCAATTAATCATTATGAAAAAGGATTGATTGCCTAATTATTAGCAACGACCTATGAAGGCCTACTTGATAAAGCCATTTAACTTATTAAAGGTATATGGGTAACATCTTGGAAACGTTGAGAGAGAGAGCTGATGAGGGGAATGTTAATGAATATGTGCATCTATATTCTTGTTCAAATAGTAGTTGTAGTAGTAGTAGTAGAAGTAGTAGTAGTAGTAGTAGTATAGTTGTATTAGTAGTATCAGTAGTAGTAGTAGTAGTAGTAGTAGTCGTAGTAGTAGGCGTAGTATATGCACCCAGCGAACAAAGAAAGCGGGCACTCTTTATTGTTAAAAAATGTTAAATAAATCGTAAATTAAATAATTAAATATGATGAAATATATATCAAACTGAAGGAAAATTAATACTCCACCGACTACAGTAAAGATCAAGTTTTGATCTTTCACCCTTGGATTGGCATATCAGTTAAACCATTAGAAAGTATGGTTGGAACTTGCAAAACTAGAGCGAGTATAGCCATTCGAATGTTAATGAATGTGTGCATCTATATTCTTGTTCAACAATGTACACGAAGAAAGGTAACCAATGAAGAGGATTGAGCTTTGGATGTCAACTGTAGTTTCAGGACTGCATGGTTATTTTAGAAGCACAGGTCAAGATGCCTTTCCTGTCGTTTTTCTCGTCATTGAGATATTGTTAGGTATTCCTTGACAAGATGAGATGGAAATGCAAATCAAAACATATGAATGGCCACATGCTCCATTTTCGCAATTTTCTTTCAGAGACCTATTTATTGTTAACTACTACTACTACTATACTACTGCTACTACTTCTACTACTACTATACTACTACTACTACTACTACTACTACTACTACTACTACTACTACTACTACTACTACAACTACTACTGGTACTACTAATACTACTATACTACCACCACTACTACTACTACTACTACTACTAATACTAATTGGTACGCTCAAAAAATGAAGACAGGGCTAGGTTTCCGCTTGGTTGTATTTTTTGAGCGTACCAACAATTCAACTTGTTCACAGAGCCGGTACATCGAGAACTGAAGCAATGTCGACTGATGACATGACAAGCCTAAGGTTGAAGAGGAGAGGGACCAAAGCCAAGTTCACCAGGTTGGGGAATGTATTGGATTTCCTGATAGAAGAAGCGGCCGGTGGAAGAGGTGAAGGAAGCTTTCAAACAAGCCAACCAGGCTTACGTAGACCTCCAATCCAAACACGAGGCCTATACAGAGAAGATTGAGAACGACGAAGAATTCAACAAGGAGGAGCTTTGGCTTGATGAGTGCCAGAATTGTTTCTGCAAGCTCCAGATCCGAGAGAAGGATTATGTAATGCTGAAGCAAATCCTATGGGATCAAAGATCTTTGCAATGCCTGTGGCAGCTTGGTTTAGATTGGGATGAAGAGCTACCCTCCAGAGAAAAGGCAGAATGGGTAAAACTCTTCAGAGAGATGGAGAACTTAGATGGAGTGTCCTTCCAGAGATGCTTGACACCACCCGGTGCAATGAGACGACCTACATTATGTGTCTTTTGTGATGCATCTGAAGAGGCGTTTGGAGCTTGTGTTTACATTCGCTGGGAGTTAGAGGATGGCAGCTATGATGTTAGATTTGTGACGGCGAAATCTAGAGTAGCACCACTAAAGAAGTTGACGCTGCCGAGATTGGAGCTACACCCTTACAAAAATGTACCATGTAAAAACCATGGTTTCAGTACCATGGTTACCATGGTTCTCATGGTGGATGGTAATTTGGACATAGAACCATGGTAACCATGGTACTGAAAACCATGGTAACACTGAAGTATGATAATCATGGTTCAGTGTTCGGTGTTCGGTACCATGGTTACCATGGTTCTCGGTACCATGGTTCTTGGTACCATGACCATGGTTCTCGGTACCATGGTTACCATGGTTCTCGGTACCATGACCATGGTTCTCGGTACCATGGTTACCTTCGTTCTCGGTACCATGGTTACCATGGTTCTTGGTACCATGACCATGGTTCTCGGTACCATGGTTACCATGGTTCTCCCATACCTTTCGTTACCATTGTTCTCCTGTACTTAGGTTACCATGGTACTTGTACTATAATGTTACTGCACTTTCCCAGTCGCCTTTCCATTCTGCATGTATATAGCTTAATAAAAAGAAAGCATTGATTACATTGCATGATTGATTTTTTGTTATCATTTACAAATCTACTACTTAAATTAAGCACTTTCAGCACAGTATTCCTTATAATATCTGCCAGCCCTTGATCATTTTACTTTGAAAGAACATTCTGGTCTGCAAAGTACACAAAAATGACAGGAGCTGGCATGAAGTCCACTTTCAGCACAATTATCCATTTTCTCAAGGTTCAGCCACTACTCTTGCAAACATGATCTGTTAACAAAAGACATCACAATAATGTTGATCATTATTGTCAAATGATCATATGACGTATCAAACATCAAACAATGGAAACAATATGTTTACTTTTATAAAGGGCGTTTATTCAAACAAGCTAAAATATAGCTCGCGTAAAATATATAAAACAATTTACAGTCGAAAACTGAAGTGTATTTCTATAGCGAAAGACTGCCGCTTGTTACATTGCATATGACACTAAACACTTTCAGCACACAGCAATATTATAAGTAAATTGGTTAGTCTATTTCTATAGCGAAAGACTGCCGCTCATATTCAATAGTACAATTTACAAACTGTCCTTCCAGCGGAGGTGCGAGATTCGTCGACGATGTCGTACTCGATTTTGGTTGAAGAAACAATTGGTAGCTAGGCCTACTTGCTATGGTAGATCATAGATGACGTCGGTGATCATAATACAGTTCAAAAATGAATGATGAATAAAAGCCAAGAGTCTGCAATGTCGATCGGATGCGAAGTCCATGTATGGTGTGGTGAAACTTGGTGTAGAGTTCCGACGTCGACGGTGATCGAAGACAGATCAAAAGTCGATAAATTCATCATTAGCCGGAGTCAGGATCAGACTTGCAAACGAAGAAACGCAAATCGTAGAGACGAAGAAGGTAAAGAGGAGGTTCTTACCTTCAATCAAAGTTCGACGTCGATGGTGTTCAAAGATAGAACAAAAGTCGATAATGCCAATGTCCAAATTCATTATTAGAGTTCGCAACAAACTTCAAGTTCAAACGCCAAAACGGAGGTTAATGACGAAGAAATGGTGATGGTGGCGTTGATGTTTTGGTCAAGATGATGATAAAGAACGACGTCGATATGGAAACTACTCATTTGTCATGTTGCGTATATAGACTATCTGTAATTTAAAAAAATACAATTTTGAATTAAATACAAAAAACAAATATGAATATCAACAACTGTCAACATGAAATCACACATGCAGTCACAGAGCAGAGGCAGACATGACATCGATTAGCTTAATTCGTTAATTTGCTGGATTTTTATGCAGTATATTCTATTTATTTTCTAAACAGAATAAAACATTCAATCCTTCGAACAATATGACACTTTATACTAACAGTAGAGTTAATGACAATGTGTAGACCTATGTAAATGGATAAACTTTGCTTTGAAAGTTTGAATGATATGCCCCATAAACTCGTCAAGATACTAGGCCTACAACAAATTACGTACATGGGATCATACATGTTCAGTCTTAACTGTTATCCTGTCGAAGGTATTTTAAGTCCCAGTTGACAATGTCATAAATAACTATCTAGACATCGACTAGATCTATGTACAGATTGTAAATAAAGTAGATGATTCTTAAACTTACCCATACTGTTGTAGATTAGCCGGGAAAAACAGAATTCAGCATGATTTTGCAGATCTAAAACACCGAGATGTACACGAGGCATGAAGCTGGACTGTGAACAGTGCACGTACTAGCTATATTGCTGCATGTACACAGCATACACGTACACTGCATGCACTGCATGTAGAGCGATCCTCGGCACACAAAATAAAATGGCTGCTCCTTGCAATTGGTTGTGTAGATGTAGCTGCATGCACGTACACAGTACACAGCACACACAGCATACAGAATACACAGCATGTACACAGCATGTACACAGCATACACAGCATGTACACAGCATACACGTACACTGCACTGCATGTACAGCGATCCTCGGCACACAGAATGGCTGCTCCTTGGTTGTGTATGTAGCTGCATGCGCTGGTTGTGTGGGGTTTACACATTTACACACTATTTGATAAATGGCCAAATGAAAGTTGACTTTTCCACTCCTATTTACCCGTAATAAAAAGTCTTAAACTGCATTAATGCATATATTAAATTTTAGTCAGATTCCTAGCTGTATAGCCAGGCCTACTTTTTAATTGTCAGTTTTTCATTTAAACTAAAATCTTAGAAAACTAAAGGCCTATGAAATTACATAATTTTACTGGATACACGCGATATAGTTTTTCCCTACAATTCTAATAATAAAATAACAAAATCATAATAATCATGTTTTTTACGATTCTTCTAATTATTTGTTTAACAATTGTTTTTATATGTATTTTTTAATCATAATTGTTTCTATCTCGTTCTTAATGATTCTTAATTTTTTTTTTATAGTTCTTATATGTTTTGTTATTTGATTTCATGCATCCGGTAAAATGATTTCATGCGTTCGGTAATTTGTTGTTGTTTTTGTTTAAAAAAATTGCAAACGATTCCTACCGAACGACTCATACCTGCACATTAATTGTATACTAACAAAGGTTATTGTATACTATTATTAGGCATTATTATCTATGTAATACTTATGTAAACATGTATAACCTCCTATTTGTTATTTGAGCGCAGAATTAAATCAAACAAACAAAACAAACACAACATATGGTACTGAACCATGGTTAGAAACATACAACTGCCAATTAAGTACCACAATGTACCATGTACAAATTCGGAAGTACCATGGTAAACCATGGTACTTGTCATATAACCGTGGTAATACCATGGTTCTTGCATGGTAGTACCATGGTTAGAGACGAGTACCACAGGTACCATAGAGTACCATGGTACAAATTTGGAAGTACCATGGTATACGATGGTACTTTTCATTTAACCATGGTAAAACCATGGTTCTTTGATGGTAGTACCATGGTTAGAGACGAGTACCACAGGTACCATGCTGGTACCATGGTTTTACCATGGTTTTACCATGGTTACCATGGTACTTTTTTATAAGGGCAAGCTGCAGTGGTTGCTGTTAGACTCGATGCAACCACCAGAGATGAGACCACACTAGAGTTAAGAGAGTTAAGTGTTCATGACAGATAGCATGATAGTGCTTGGATGGGTTCGAAGTCAGGCGAGAAGTTTTAAGCCCTTTGTCTCAGCTAGAGTAGGAGAAATCCAAAACAAGTTGAATTGTTGGTACGCTCAAAAAATGAAGACAGGGCTAGGTTTCCGCTTGGTTGTATATGAACTCAACGATATGCCAGTTGAGCAATTTTATTCAACCTGAAAGTAGAATAAAAAAAAGCATCCTCAGTATACATGTCTATAACACATAAAATGTACTGCACTACATTTATCCGGTAATGTATAATCAAAAGCCTTAAATAGCATTCATTAAAAGCCTTGACTCTATATCCAAAAACTCTCTAAATGGCCTAAACCCCCATTAATCTCTGTCAAAATAACATATCTTGACAGAAATACTGCTCTCATAAAAACCCAAGTAACCAAGGTCCCCAGCCTAGATAAATTCCTAGTCAAGACTACCTTTAAATATATGCTGAAGAAATTAATCCCATCTTACTCAATGTATGTCAAACTTGTCTTTCTTATTTAGACTCATTGAACTGTCATTATAAATTCCAAAAAACCTGACTGTAATTCAGTCTTTTTCTTTCATAACTCTGATTTATCCGACACTTATTTCATATGTCAATACCAATATTTGTCAACTAAAACAACCTTAAATCAACCTCTGACTAATGTCATTATTAGTAGATGATTTCAAAAGCACAAAATCCCTCTTTATAAATGTGTGAATTAAACACTAACTAAATACCGCACATACTTTCAATGTAAACGTACACATTACGCTGCACACTTCTATACACATTATCATGCACATTACTAACACATCTTCGTACTCGAATTTGACACCAAATAATCATTAATTTCCACCAATTCATTATCATACACTTCATAATATTTTTTCCAAGATTTTTGCAAGATACCGTATTTGACCCTGACCTACTTCTAGGGTCATGTAAGTGTATACGTTGCAGAGCACATTTTTCCACGGATGTGATCTGACATATCATTTCAGATGCTTATTTAGAGGCCAGAATTCCAGGTTTAGGAAAATGGCAACGGTATTTCAGAGTCGCTAGCAATTTCCGCAAAACAAGTGAGTAAAGCTTGGATAAGATATTATGAAGTGTATGATAATTAATTGGTGGAAATTAATGATTATTTGGTGTCAAATTCGAGTACGAAGATGTGTTAGTAATGTGCATGATAATGTGTATAGAAGTGTGCAGCGTAATGTGTACGTTTACATTGAAAGTATGTGCGGTATTTAGTTAGTGTTTAATTCACACATTTATAAAGAGGGATTTTGTGCTTTTGAAATCACCTACTAATAATGACATTAGTCAGAGGGTGATTTAAGGTTGTTTTAGTTGACAAATATTGGTATTGACATATGAAATAAGTGTCGGATAAATCAGAGTTATGAAAGAAAAAGACTGAATTACAGTCAGGTTTTTTGGAATTTATAATGACAGTTCAATGAGTCTAAATAAGAAAGACAAGTTTGACATACATTGAGTAAGATGGGATTAATTTCTTCAGCATATATTTAAAGGTAGTCTTGACTAGGAATTCATCTAGGCTGGGGACCTTGGTTACTTGGGTTTTTATGAGAGCAGTATTTCTGTCAAGATATGTTATTTTGACAGAGATTAATGGGGGTTTAGGCCATTTAGAGAGTTTTTGGATATAGAGTCAAGGCTTTTAATGAATGCTATTTAAGGCTTTTGATTATACATTACCGGATAAATGCATACTGATTTAGTGCAGTACATTTTATGTGTTATAGACATGTATACTGAGGATGCTTTATTTTATTCTACTTTCAGGTTGAATAAAATTGCTCAACTGGCATATCGTTGAGTTCATATACAACCAAGCGGAAACCTAGCCCTGTCTTCATTTTTTGAGCGTACCACTAATATTTCGAAATCGTTGTCATCTTCTTCGTGTATTCCCAATCTGCTTTCACAGCTAATTTTCAGTAACAGTTTTGCCTTTCTCGGTTTTTCTCGGTCTTTCTCGGCCTTTCCCGGAGTTGAGAACTACAACATCGCTAGATAGTTTCATATCAAAGTCTAAATTCTACCTTTTTAGTAATGTTCGACATGAGAATATGGCAATTTTTCGGACTTTTGTTCCTCATCCAACTTTCTTGTGCTGAGAGCAATATTTTAAATCTACAAACTAGCTTCTTTTCTAAAGACTTTCTTTCCATTCAGTCTTTGTTATCTCATTTCCGTTCGCATTGTATTTTTATTTCCACGAGAGTTGGCACTGATAATAGATACGTAATTTCCATACATTTGCTATGTCCGCTCAGCTAATAAAGAAAGTGGATACTAGTTACACACTAAGAAATAAGGGTGCAATTCTGCTATAATAGCAGCACCATCTGCTACAAAAGCAGCACCCTCTGCCAAATACGCGTAGGTGGATGCAATTATGTACTCATTTGCACCCATATTTTTATTGTGTATAATAATATCTTAAAATAACTATTTAATGCAAAATTATCTTTCATAAATCGAAATAAACATAAATTTATCCTCATTATGATTATATGCAAAATTGAATTTCTAACCATACTCATGAGTGAGTATAGCCATTCAATAATAATAAGGTCTCTGAAAGAAAATTGCGAAAATGGAGCATCTGATCATTAATATGTTTTGATGAGCATTTACATCTCATTGTGTCAAATTTAAACAATAAAAAAAAAAAAAAAAGCACAACATCTCAATGACGAGAAACACGAAAGGAGAGGTATTTTGACCTGTGCTTGTCAAAACCATGCAGTCATGAAACTACAGTTGACATCCTGAGCTCAATCCTCCTCATCGTTAATCATTCTTTGTAATGAATTAGTTGAACAAGAATATTTTACGGACGCACATGTTCATTAACATTCGATTGGCTATTTGCTCTATGTTCTTCAAGTTTCTTAATCAGACCTTCTAATGGTTAAACGAATATGCCCACCCAAGTGTGAAAACTCAAATGTTTGTCTTGATTGATGTTGGGAGAGTATTTGATTGATGTTGGGAGAGTATTAATTTTTCATTTAATTTGATATATATTTCATCATATTTTATCAACGATTTATATGAAAATTTTGAACAATAAAGGGAGTCCATTTTCTTTGTTCGCTGAGTGTATACACTACTACATATTATTACTACTCGATGAACAATTATCTCTTAGCAGGGGTTGGTTGACGTTTCCCCCGTCTCCAATCTCTTAGTGCTGCTGTCAGATTTAGCTTCCTCATATATCATTTAATGTTATCCTTGCAACGAGTTCTCGGCATACGCTTTCCGCCGCTTCCTTCCACTGTTCGCGTCATAACGTCCTTTGTTGTGTTTCCCTCACCAGTCCTCTCCAAATGTTGAAACCATTAATCTCATCTCCCTAACCTTTTGTAGAATGTTAGCTGCCATTAGATGAACGGCTTTATATTATTAAGTATAAATAAGTTAGAGAGTGAGAACAAGAGCAGGGTTGTTATTAAGTATAAATAAGTTAGAGAGTGAGAACAAGAGCAGGGTTGTTATTAAGTATAAATAAGTTAGAGAGTGAGAACAAGAGCAGGGTTGAGAATATTGGAAGGAGAGAGAAATCAAGAGCAAGAAAGAGAGAGAGAGAGAGAGAGAGATAGAGAGAGGAGGATGAAGAGGGGATGTGGGCAAAGTACGTGGGTATTAATTAGTATATAGATGCGTCCATTCACATTATGATTGATCGTATGGGCGACATACGGACAAAGAAGTGAAACCGCTGTGCGCAATATTCCCCACCCTGCATGACGCAGTTGTGTAGAAGGTCTATTTGTTCAGGACTCCAGATGAGGCACATTTTAAAACAAATCAAAATATAACGCTACATTAACAAAAGTAAAATATTAATAATCTCATAATTACTATTACAACTAAGATCACCTCTCTTCTGCCTCCCCAACAAATATGATTAAGGTTCATGTAGTATTAATAACATTGAAAGGATACGTCAGCATAGTAATGTTTGTTATTATATCATTGCACGGTCCTTATAACATATATATTATGATGCAAACGTCATATGTTATTGCAGAAAGCAAGGTAATTTCATGGTTTCTATTCAATATAAGAAATTAGTTTGATTAATGAGATACTGTGTAATCTACTATCTTCAAAATGAGGAACCGGTTGCTGCATTATGCGTAGAAATCTATTATTCATACAAAAGGCTATAACTACCCGCATTTATTGTGACTATGAAAACCGAAACAGACATATACAGGGATATTCTAAGTAATCTAGAATGTATATTTATAAACCATGTTCATAAATTTATCGTACCATTCTAAGCGCTGTGTCATGTGATTGCAACAACACACGCAATTTCATATAAGTAATTTCCCCATACACAAAAAATGAATAATATGTGTGTGTGCGTGCCTTTGTCTCTTGTGTATGTTGATAATGAGTGACTCAAATTCATACCGGATATCTGTTAAAGGCGAGCCACTTTGATGTTAAGTTGCTTATTATTTAATAGCAGAGGGGAAAATGTGAAACTTAGAACAAAATCCGATTAAAATGAAGGAGGTCGTGAATTTTTGAAGCTGAAAGAGATCAAATAAAAGTTGGCTAACGTATCTTGCGACATCTCCTCCTGAACTTAACAGGCACCCTTAAATATCTTTTTTTCATTGAAGACAATTTCCAATCATTCATGCACCGAATCCCACGAAAGTCTTGATCTCGTTTAAAATGTCTGACAGGAATTGCAATCGCAGTTGCAATCACTACCTTTAAAGGGATATTGCTATCATTGTTTACTTCCTGATAATAATAAGAGCATCCTGCTTAACAGGATGCATTTAAAACGAAATATAAACCATCTTTTGACCACCAATATAAAAACTGTAAACGTTTTTGTTCAAACGGGTAACTTTTTTAAATACGGTGTAGTACTGTGGTCCTCCTGCACACCCCCATCAGTCATACCGGGAGGAGAGACCCAAGGGTTACCCCAGGTCCAAGTGACGCCAAATACCTATTATTAATTATACTAATACTAATACTAGAAACAATAATACTGTTTAAAGTGTGACCACAGTCAACTTGTTAGTTCGAATTATGGTATATTACTATAGGTGATTCTGTCGGAAGCCAAGGGATTTGAAACATTCAATTATATCCAAAAGGAACGGTAATAATACTATTGCTGAAGAGTAGGATGACATGTAAAGGGGAGGTCCACGATGATATTGTATTAGCTTTAACAGAAACAGAAAATGAGATAAACAGGCCGGTGAAAGTTTGAGCAAAAACCGATTGAAATATGAAAGTTATGAATTTTTGAAGGGTACGATCAATCAAACACAAATTCGCAACTATGTGACGTATCTTGCGAGCTCCCTCCCCATTTTCCTTTTCGACTCATCAATAGTGATATGCCAGTTTATGACAGGTTCAGTGACCCAATCAACATTCTATATCAAGTGTTTCTCCGAGTTCCTCGGTCTTGAGCCAACCGTTTCAGTGTTTCATACCCTGTTGCTCCACATTCTGTGATTACATCGTCTAGAAAGCCTTTACGAGGTCCTCCCCTCTTCTTCTTTCCATGGATACGACCTTCTAATATCTATCTATCTATCTAGCCAGCCAGCCAGCCATCCAGCCATCCAACTACCCATCCATCCGTCCATTATATGAAGGAAAAATTGATCATGACTTACCCCCATCGATATGACTCTGATCATCAAGCCCTCGTCATGCCGCATTATGTATCTAAGCCATTTCTTCTGTCTCTCTCTAATCTGTAATTGTTTGAATCAGCATCCGCTTTTCTTGAGCTTGATGCTACACCTCTTCATTCGAAACTCTGTCCCTCCAATACAAACCTAGTAATTCGACTAAAAAACTTTTAAAATGTTATATTTTCTCTTCAGTTCAGAAGTTTCTTCTTTCCTATCGGACTTAATTTGCTCAAATTTTCACCGGTCGGTAATTTTTCTCATTGTTCTGCTTAATTCGATTAAAATAATTTTGATATCAGGTTTGACCTCCCCTTTTAATATGATATACAAATTCAATGGAAAATGTGCCTGCTTTACACAAACTAAATGATTAAACTAAAACAACTTGACAAATAATGTGCTTAATCATCCGAGGGAACATGCCGAGGAACATGGTACTGGAAAGAAAAGACTGTCCGGTCCTTAATCCCAAAATAATATGTTGATAAAATGTGTGCATTCTTTTACTGGTATACCCACTGCATATAAAGCCATCACATGGGATAACTTACTGTAAACCGGCTGTAGTGCCAAGACTATTTTCTAAAGACGGATATATTGCAGTCATGACATTAACATAATTGTGTATGGCAAATCCATTTTGCAAAGCCGTCTGACGTTCGCTTGATGTATTTTGTACGCTACGTACTGCAGCTAGCTATGCCATTGGTATACCTATCGTGTTTCCTCCGAACTCTGTGGATGTAGGCCTACTGTGCAATTTATTCGGTGTTCCCGGTACATTTAGCGTGATCTCTCTCCCTCACTCTCCCGCCATTTATCGCGCTTTCTTCTCTCTTTCACTCCCTTCACCTTTTGACCTACCTATCCCCCTCTCTCTCTCTCCCCATTGGTGCTGTTCCATGTTATAATCATGTTACCGATTTCTCTTTTCTTTTATTCTGGGTAAATGAAAATAGTAAAATGAATAATATTAAAGGTATAGACTAGTTTTGGAAACGCCCCCTCTCAAAAAATGAAATGGAAGTTGTTATTACCAATGATGTGAGTTCTGCCGACGATTGCTCCGCCGACATTTACTCCGCAAAACGCGACAATTGCTTCGCGACACTTGCTAAGATCGAAAATTCTCAGTGTTTTAAGTTTATAGAATAAAGGGTCAGTGTGAGCTAAGAAATGCGAATCTTTACAAATCCGTATGGCTTTCTTTTGCAGTTTAAAAATAGAATTAATTTTTTGTCGAACCACAATTTGCCCATACGCTATTACAATATGTTATACACGGGAGAACTAGCGAATTATATAGTAGGAACAAGGTTGCATGGGGTAGAAGAAACTTTAGCTTGGAGATAATTCCAATACTTTTGGAAATGCAAATTGTAACGTGGTGTAAATGATCCCGAAATGATCATTCCAAGTCAAGGTTTCATCTATAAGAACTCCCCAAAACTTGGACTTAGATTTTGATATATATCGGTGTTTCTGTATTTGAGATAATTCCAATACTTTTGGAAATGCAAATTGTAACGTGGTGTAAATGATCATTCCAAGTCAAGGTTTCATCTATAAGAACTCCCCCAATCTTGGACTTAGATTTTGATATATATCGGTGTTTCTGTATTTAATATAAGAATGATGTTTAAAATACATGAAATGAGACTTTTTTGTATTAACAGAAAGTTTATTTGACTTAAACCAGTTTGATACTTTGTTAATTTTATAATTCAAAGTATTGTTTAAAGAATAAAGGTCTTTATGAGAATAAAAGATATTTGTGTCATCGGCAAACAAGATAAAAGAAAGAAGGGGGATGTAATGAACTATTGATAATATCATTTACATAAAGAAGAAATAACAGTGGACCTAAGATGGAGCCTTGAGGAACACCGCATTGAATTATAAGAGGATCAGAATCATAACTATTAAATGTAACATATTGTCTTCTGTTTGTTAAATAATCTTTAAACCATTAGAGTGGCTGACCCCGAATGCCATAATGACTGAGTTCGGAGAGTAGAATAGCGTGATTGAGCGTATCGAAAATTCATACAAAAATATCGCAGACATTGTATTTAAATCACCTAAAATGTAATTGAATTGTAATAATATAGTTGGGAGAATTAAGGAATCGATCAGATCAGTTTTTCCCAATTTGTATCATTAATAATGGTCCATTTTCACTCAAATTTTCAGATTATCTTTAATTGTACATCTAGCATTGAAGTCACTACCTTAGCACCACTATCTCTCATCTTAACAATGTTACCAAGTCCCTTTAATGAGTTTAAGAAAAAGCTGCACTCTGTTGGTCGCTTTTGGGATGCTTCTGTGCAGAATATAATACATAATATTCTTAAAATGTTTGTTGATGCTATTGTTCACGTTTTGCAAGTTATATCCCCAAATCAGCAATTGTCCCTATTTTTTTTCTTCAACTTGCTTAGCTGAAATATATACCTGCGTGTAATTAAAACATGATACTCATTCATATCTTGTGTTGGTCTGTATACATACACAAAGTAAAAAACGCTTGAAGATCTAGAAAACGCATTCGGCAAAGACAAAGGGGGTGATTTTACATGGAATGACTTGATAACTTATCGAAATTACACAAATTCCTTTATAATTGTTTGACAGAGGATCTGTTCTTTGGAAGACGCTCGGCCGCCCCTGTATGATAAACAGATTTAATGAAACGATGCCTGGTTGGACATACTAAATTATCAAACTGAAAAGATTGGCAAATATTTTAGTGCTTTGGAAAAAAAAGACTGTCAGTCCTCAAAATCCATTACTAAATAATTATTTATGCATTCCTTTCCTGTTACGCACTGCATAAAAGCCGTCACATGTGATGACTAACTGTAAACAGGGTCCAGTGCACAGACTAAGTCATTCAATGTGTGAAGAGAGTTGATCGCGGACATAACATTAACATAATATATGACAAATCCATTATTTCTCCAACGCTGTCTGACGATCGCCTGATTTGCTATACGCGCTACATACTGCAGCTATTATACTTATAGAACCCCCCCCCCCGTAGGCACTGCGATCTATGAAGGTCTCGCGCTATGCTAGAGCCTTGCACGCGTCCTCTCATTGTTTTATCCTCTTTCGGTTGATATTGTTTATACATCATGCAATTCAATGAGTCATGATTGTGATGCCTTGAGTCAAGATCATTATTATTGGAAATCGAAATCAAATGTTTGCGTTTTCCTAACGGTTTTTAAAACACTACAATCTATTGGGGAAAATGAGTGGTAAAACCGGTCACCCCGGTCACTCAAAGAATTTTTGCTTTTTTGAGGCACTCCATGATAATTTTGAAGCGCAATCTTTTTAGGGCTTAAAAGGGATAGTTGAGTTCTGTTTTCAGACCGCAAATGCCTTCAAAGTTCATGGTTATATGGCTCTTATTCTTATCTGTTACATTTCCAGTGCCCTTTTAGAACCTAGAATTGCTATGAAGGTAATTTTAGACCCCAAAATGTGTGACATTTAGCCAAAACGATCATACCAATTCAGCTCCACTTTCAAAAAAATACGATGACCGTTAATTAATTATTTAATTTAAAATAAAAATACATGTGCCGGCTGGTTGTGCGTAATATAACCAACACGAAAATGCCAACATAAAAGCCAACATCGGCATTGGCTGAAAAACGACGTAAAAGGCGCTATTTCGTTTTCAACGGCTTTTTCAAATTATCTAATATTTAAGGGGGTACACAAGTATTATAAATCGTTATATTTACCGATATTTCAGCCGTCTCTGAACCGATTTTTTTTAGAGTAGTCGTCCTAGAGGGTGGTTGCCGTAGGGGGTAGTTGTCCAAAGGCGTTGTCCTAGGGGGTAAATGACTTGGGGTGGTTATCCGGGGGGGGGGGGATGTCCAGGGGGTAGGTGTCCGGATACGCAATTGGACATCAAATGGACATATACATTTAAAGGACCCAAATGTAGAACGTTAGTTAATCAATATATGGTACGTTTACTCAGCCGCCATTATGATATAGAAGAGTAATTTTAGTGTCAATTAGTGATGTCAAACGTTCGCCATAAGGCAAGATTATGTATGTACGGCAATCACTTCCTTTTGAGAATTATAATATATATTGCAATTCCCAAGCAGCACTGATTATACCTAAAACATATCCGACCTCTGGCTGCATATATGCAAGTAAATTTACACACAGGGGGAACTAGGATGTATTTTGACTGGATATATTACATGCGGAAGTATTCAGAATATTTACAGTATGTTTATAATTAGAAGGGCAACATAATTCGCATGCTCATTTCATTTACATCAAATATCACAATCAGCCTACTTCGTGATGACACACGAAAGTAAAACCTGATATAGACGATTTATAGACGAATCATATTTATAGCACTCACACTTTTATACTAACTTCGGAAATTCGTTCTCGTATCGGAATGATTCTTGCCGGGGTTCGTACATTATACAATAATAATCGGATTCAATATAATAGTCATGTTCATAATACAAAATTGTACACAAAAACCAAAATCACCAACAACAACACAATGGAAAAGACTCCCCCCCCCCCCCAACAAAAAATGTCAAATCTATAAAGTAAATCAATCTTATATGTACCATGGGCTTATTCAGTGATTATCAAAATGCTATATCTCATTCAGATTACATAGTACATCTTGGATATATCATATTCTAACAATCCATTTTATGTGTATCCGATGGGCTCTTCAAATTTAAAATCAATCAATATGAAATTCATATCGATTGTGTATTAATGATTTTTTTTTTCTATGTATGTGTGGTCGGATGCAATAGGAAAGAAAAAACAATGATAATACAATATGTGACAATATGAGAGAGGGATGAGAAGGAGAGATAGAGAGAGATATGGAGCAGAGGGGGGGGGGGGTTAAGGTGCTTAGACAAGATATGTAAATAGAATGGTTGGGAATTATAGCTTTAGAAGGGAAATAATTCAGATAATTTTCTGTTATCATTATTATTTTTATCTTTATTATTGCTATTATTATCGCAACAACGTACATGTACATTTTGTGAAATGCATTACGTCCAATGTAGATTTTTGGTTTGTTAATGTTGTACTAAATTATATATAACATACTAATTATTGGAGCGTAAAAAAATAATTCTAATTTGAAAATAAACATACTTCAAAATTAGCTATTGCACACCATAACAAGAACATATTATATATATCATACAATTCTATTTGGAAATAAGTAAAATGTAAGAACCAAATAGGAAAAAAGTCTACAAAAAAAGAATATATTAGGCACCTAATGAGTTCACTAGTAGTACATTCTATTTGGAAATAAGTAAAATGTACAAACCATATATTATAAAAGTCTACCCCCCAAAAGATAGGCCATAACTTAATACTGTATATTCATTAATGACAAAGTTCTTAAATTTTATTTCATATATTTTTGGTATTAATCCATGATATTCTATGAAATAATACTTAGATATTAACTAGGTTTAAAGATAATGAAAGGCGTGCCAATTTATAGGCAAAAATAAAGTTAGCCATTTCTCGTTATGATAACAAAATAATAATATTAATACTTTTCTATCTGCCCTCGAATGCTAATGTTACCCCTGCCTTTTTATTGTTATTATAATTGTTTCATTGTTATTATAATAATTATAATTATTAGTAATATTTTTTATTAAAAAATATTTGTATTATCATTATTATCTTTATTATGATAATTGTTATCATTTATTCAATTCAATTCAATTCAATTCAATTTATTTTGCCAAGCAATTATAAACATACAGGGTAAAACAAAAGCAGTATATCGATTTCACACAATTACAATTACTAACATAGATTTTTTTCTTTCTCTTATCCTCAAGCGAGGTTTTTATTTCCATAATAATAATACATATGCACATTAATAACTCAATGATTGAGTGAAACATAACATAGGCTAAAGATTAAAGTAAATTCAACAATTCTTCCAGCTTAGTAATATTTTCTTTGCTAACACATTCATATCTTAAAAATAATCTTAGCAACGACTTGAATTAAAAAAAACAAAGTATCGTATTCAGTTTCATAACTTCTGTCTTATTCCAATTTATTTTCGGACCTGCATAGTCTCCAAAATCGTTAATTTCATTCATAATATATTGTATATCATTAACAGATTCCACAAATAATGTTGTGTCATCTGCATATTGGGAAATTTTTAAACTATCAATACCTAAATCAACACTGAATATATCAATCCCTTTAATGTTTTTATTTTGTCTTATTTTGCATGCTAATATTTCCACTACTATGTTAAAAAGTAATGCCGATAATGGGCAACCCTGGCGAACTCCTCTTCCAATAAGTAACTTTTCTGAAATCCATCCATTATTCATTACTAACATAGATAATCACAGAAATACACAGAATCAATTTACAAACATGAATAATACACAGGAATTGCTAATGCTGGTAGCAGCCAGAAAGGAGGTGGTCCTTGTATGCGGCTGACCAATTAATCAAATATAAAAAGTTAAGCTATAATAAAAATTAAAACAAATAACAATTACATGTAAAATATAATGAAATTAACAACCGTTAAAATCTGTAGCTAATATCAATATACGACCATCAAGTATTTTGTGTATTTACGTTTAAAAGTGTTAACAAATTCCAATTTACGTATTTTACGAGGTATAGTACTCCATAAGCAAGGTCCATTAAATATTACTGTACGTTTATATGAAGTTGTATGTACAAGTGGCAAGTGAAAATTATCAGCATTGCTAGTACTATAGTGGTGTATATTACAATTTAGTATAAAAAGTATTAAAAGTGATTTGTAAATAGCACTGGAACATAAATATTGCACATTGATAGCTATACATGTCAGTAAAATTCAATGTTTTAATTTCTTTAAAAATGCTTGCACTTTATTTGTATTATCGTTATTATTATTATTATTATTATTAGTAGTAGTAGTATTAATAAATAATAATTATAATAATATTTTCATCATCACAGTCATTTCTATTTTTACGTGTTACTAAATTCCAAGTGCTGATACATATGATGCAGGATACATATATATGTTAATTGAAACAGTAATCAAAACATTTGTAACACGGCCTGAATGTAACACAAACCTTACATCCAAACGAGAAGATTGTTTTCGTATGCTTACTTTCTTAATTAGTGCAAGCATTATGCCATCATAACACACAGAAGATTGGATATATTGTCGATGGTGAGTATAAATATGTGTTATTCTGTACCAACAGTTAACAAGGGAAACGCTCTCGGCGGTCTCGCCTGCATTACGCAATTCGTTATGATGAACAATTGAGGTTGGAAAATTATTTATAGTCAGGGTGGCCCATTAGCAGGCCCCCAAAAATGAAATCCTTTGAATATAATCAGCATTTTGAAGTGAATATTGACTAAGAATCATCAGAAGAATTATTTACTATTATTTGTACCAAGATCGATAACTTGAATAAAATATAAACACAAATAACAAAAATGAATTCTCATATTAAGTTGTGAAAACATAATCCAAGTCTACTGACCTAAAATGACCTTTGACCTTGTGACCTGGAAGTTGTGTCATATGATTTGTGATACTTGATAAACCTTGGGTACAAGTTTCATGGAATTTGAACAAACACTTTTGAAAATATGCTCAAAATTCAAAATCTTGATGTTAATGCCACAACAAAGTCTAAGTTTGTTGACCTAAAATGACCTTTGACCTTAACCAAATGACCTGAAATTCAACTCACATGATTGGGGATACTTGATAATCCTATAGTCCAAGTTTCATTGACTAAGAACTTATACTTTCAAAATAATATCAAAAATTCAAAAAAATAACCTTAGGTTAAATTTTCGATGATGATGCCACAACATAGTCTAAGTCTGTTGACCTGAAATGACCTTTGACCTTGACTTTGTGACCTGAAATTCAACTCACCTGATTGAGGATACTTGATAACCCTATAGTCCAAGTTTCATTGACTAAGAACTTACACTTTCAAAATAATATCAAAAATTCAAAAACTTAACCTTAGGTTAAGTTTTTGATGTTGACGCCGCCGTCGCCGTCGCCGTCACCGGAAAAGCGGCGACTATGTCTCGCTTTTTGCTACGCAGGCGAGACAAAACTGCATCTTCCATTAACCCCCCTTGTAAATTTGATGTTTTGTTCGCAACTCGAGCATTAAAGGTGGACTGGTTGAATTAGAGCATTTGTATATACTTTAAAGTAGATATTAATTGATTTTAAAAATAACTTTGTTTTTGACTATTGCAAAGTTGAAACTTTGATTCGACAAGGTTATCAAAATTCAATGCTTGGAAACATTCGAAATAATGATTATCATAAATTACAGGGTGGACATGATTTGCACAAGCAGACGATGTCCCATGACATCTCACACATTTTCAGTGCCTGTTTTTTCATCTTCTCTTGAGTTCTTTCTCTTACTTCACTACTGTCAGGCTAAATGTATAATCTGTTGCCTCACTCTAAACCCCGCGCATGGTTTTTATTTTGATGACAAATGCAGCGATACAAAATTAAAGGAATCTGTCGCTTGTAAACAAAATAAGACGCCGTTGTATATTCAGCTCCACACACCGCGGTATGTTCGGCGTTTCAAGAGGGAACAAATGCCGTCCTTAATATCTTTCCGGGGGGTTTTCAATTTGAAAGTCTGGTTTCTTTGATTGCTAATTAACCCCTATCATGTGTATTTACAAACACAAGATTTTAGTTATCAGAATCGGTTTCATATCCCCTTTTGAATGGTTTGAAATGCCATCACATATGTATACACTAAACTCATTATTATTTGAGAAATAATAGCTTTGCAATTATGTTCATTCTTTATGGGATGTCGTCTGCTTGGGCAGTATTGGTCCATTATGTGACGTCATTAAAACATCGTTATTTTTCTGGCGAATCTCTCGTATATCCCAAATGCTATGGAGGTGATTGTATTTGTATTTTTATAAGTCACCAGATTTGTAGTTGACCTAAAACTTGTACGATGACCATCTGTTAGCTTACCAGTTTCTAGTGATACATTAGTTTACATATTTGTGATTTTCTTTGAATTTCCACTTTAAAGATATAGACAGGTAGTGGTAAAATTGCGGTTCAAGGGTTTTGTGTCAAAATATCCATTAAATATTGTTTAAATATTGCCTTCAGAGGTTTAGATGGCAAAACTTGAACCTAAATTCGCAAAAAAGAAAGAAAATATGTACAAATGTTCTATGTTGAAGTGCATTGTCGATATCTATCCAGGCCAGATCGATATGATAATTTACCAAATATACTAATTAGTAGGCGGTTTCCCCGCAAAATTTTTATCATTCAAAACATATTCTTTCACATGATTGGTAATAAGAGCTTCCATTTCATTTTTTTTGAGAGGGGGCGTTTCCAAAACTGGTCTTTACCTTTAAGGTGTAAACTTTAATGTACCACACTTTCAATAAATGTAAATACGGACAAATAATTTGTCCACATCCTTTAAAAACTACAAAACTTGGTAATAGCATGACTAATTGAGTTGTCAACTTATGGTTGTGCAATTACGAACAGTTATTTCGCAATTTTCAGAAGTGGAACATTTTAAAAGAGCAGAGCGGAGAGTCCGGTGATATTTCCACAAGAATATATAAGTAAGAAGCGCGCTAAATTGTGAGAAAGGGGTATAAAGGTATCTTTTAGTGGGCACATAAGGCAGAAAATGAACCATCAGAATATGTAGTGTTTACTTGCAAGTCGGGCAAATTTTTCATTGCCCGCGAGTTATTTAATGATTTGGGGAAAATGTGAGGGTATATGCCTGTATCCTCTCGGAAATTTGTATTGTTACCTATTTTATGCTCATTCAAAGGCACTTCAGCATACGATAAAAATCCTGCATAATTGTCTCTTAAAATTTACAATTTCCTTACGGCATGTTCGCATGCGTTACTAACGTTTTCAAGGTTTTTACCATCATCTGACACATTCATGCCACTTTAAAAACAATGTTGCTAAGTGAAGCGTGTATGGATGAATGTAGTCAATCAATCATCTGACTATTTTAGTTATGGCACCTTATAGTAGAAGACCAGCCTGTAGGTACCGTGACCAATCTCTGGGAACAAAGGTTTGAAAGTGTTTTTGTGTTCCCTGATGAATACCGAACAACTTTGACTTGGGCTGCCCCCTTGAAAATCCCGGGCATTTTTGTGTGTGGGGTCAACAAAGGTCATACAGGGTAGAAATTCAAATATATTCAAATTGTGTCGATATGCATATCACATTACTCGTCTGGTCATGATGATTCCAAAAATGTATAGTTTGCTATACCTCCGACCTTAAATGAGGGCGCTATGGTCAGAAACGTTGAAAGGTCAACACACTTTTGACTGGTGGTCAAATTCACCAACACAGTTAACCTTATCAAATTGCACATCAAATTATTCGTCTGATCGTGAGGATTCCAAAAATGTATAGTTGTTTATACCTCCGACCTTACATGAGGGCGCTATGGTCAAAAAGGTCAATGCACTTTAGACTGGTGGTCAAATTCACCAACACATTTAACATTGTCCGATTCTAATGATTTTAGGGTCTAATAATATGTTTTCTGACATGGCACATTCAACTATACAACTTTAAAAAGTAAAATTGCTTACCCTGACCATGAACTTTCAAAATGGCTGCCGTTTCGTTGACAAACATTTAACAACTTCTTATCCATGGGTTTGGGGGAAATTTCAAGGTTATGGCAACCCCTTTTGATTTAAAAGTTGCTTAGTTGAATTTGATATGTCAGAAAACATATTATTAGACACTAAAATCATTAGAATCGGACAATGTTAACTGTGTTGGTGAATTTGACCACCAGTCTAAAGTGCATTGACCTTTTTGACCGTAGCGCCCTCATTTAAGGTAGGAGGTATAAAAACCTATACATTTTTGGAATCCTCATGACCAGACGAGTAATTTGATATGCAATTTGATAAGGTTTACTGTGTTGGTGAATTTGACCACCAGTCAAAAGTGTGTTGACCTTTCAACGTTTTCGACCATAGCGCCCTCATTTAAGGTTGAAGGTATAGCAAACTATACATTTTTGGAATCATCATGACCAGACGAGTAATTTGATATGCATATCGACACAATTTGAATATATTTGAATTTCTACCCTGTATGACCTTTGTTGACCCCTAACAAAAATGCCCGGGATTTTCAAGAGGACAGCCCAAGTCAAAATTGTTCGGTATTCAACAGGGAACACAAAAACACTTTCAAACCTTTGTTCCCAGAGATTGGTCACGGGATCTACAGGCTGGTCTCCTACTATTACCTTTTAAAGCTTTCACTAGTCTAGGAAAACAATTGCTAGCAAAAAAACAATAACCTTTCTTGCTAGAAAGCACTTGGTTGCAGTATTTTAGAAAAAAGGAAACGTTTAGAAAAGAAATGGGTAAACCTTAACTAGTTGTATAGATCCGATCCGTTGACAACGACAAACTAATCATCCATTATTATGATGGAACATTTCCTTTCAGTTTCCCTCCTGATTCAATTCAACATTTTGCTGTTGCAAGATATGCAACTGAAAGAATTATGACTATCATCGTGATTACCGCACAAGACAGCTTACCGAACATTAGAATCATTTTGGATTTCGCTGGCCTCTTCCCTTCGCTGTTTTCCCAATGATGTACATCTCGTTCTATGTCATTTGTGTTGTTTCGTATGGTTTTACGCCGAACGAGATCAACTATCACACGACCTGTAATAAGTAAAATGTTACATTTAAAGTCATGTCTCAGGAGAAAAGTTGAATTAACTTTTAATTACTTAGGTTGTACCAAAGCCATATAATGTTTGCAGCACATAGATCCTCAATTTCGTTATTATTATCATTATTATTATTATAATTAAATGCCCTTAGTAACGACAATTGAAATATTTAATTATAAACTAACATTCCATGATAAAGGGGGAAATTTTCGCAGCGGTTAGGTGTTAGAAATCGAGCGCACTTCAAGGCCCTAAGTAAACGAAATTGAATACCCACCACAGATTGCATAAACGATGACGATGAAAATGAGAACTGCTATTATGAGGATTATCCATACCATCCACAATCCTGAAGGCCTGCCCTTAAAGTCCGTATCTGTATTGATGAATTAAAGTAAATATAAGGCAATTTCAATATTTAAAAAAAAAATCGAAGGTAATGACGAAACATCTCCCTACACGATCAGAGATGAATATTCTATATTTTGAGTCATATGTAATATTATGTTCATTAAGTTAATCATTCTGTATTTAATAACTGTTATATTTATTGTGGAATATGTAATATATATTAATGTACAATGTTAGTCATAAAGGTGGAATAATTTTGTTTACCCTAATTTATCAGATGATTTTGACAAGGATTTATTCCTAATAGACCTAGATAAAAGTATACATTCTCAGATGTTATTGAATAATAGTTTGCGAGTGTATGTTTTGCGTGACTGCAGAAGCATGTGTATGCTAATATGCTTATCAACTAGGGGACCTACGTCTTTAAGTCGTAATGACAGTAATGAGGATTGATGCCTCTCAAAAGGGCATGTTTACTATTATCTAGATCTATTAGGAATAACTCATTGTCAAAATCATTGCATAAATTGGGGCAGACTAAGAAATTATTTCACCTTTATGACCAACAGTGTGTGTATGCATGATTGTATGTATGTATGGAAAAATATTGTTCTGCGACTTCTATAATTTAAAAAGAGACTAAACACCCACAAACACATAGTATTCCGTATATGTTACAACAATTTGTAAAGTTTTATATTCTGTGTTGGGTCTCAGTCTATCTCTCTCCCTCTCTCACCACCCCTCCCTATACAGTGCGTCCCAGAAAAAACGAAACCGAGAAGTATCGATGTTTTATCATAACTTAATCACAATCATAATTAATGAATGATACATATTCGGAAAGCTTAGAGTCTCTTCTTTCAGTTGATGCTACTCAGATAATGCATATTTTACGCATGAGTGATTAAAAGCAATTTGAAGGAAGGAAACCAAAAAGTAATTTGGCGGGCGGTATCTGAATTTCAAAGAAAAAATCATATTTCTAGAAAGTTCATTTTCTGCTCTTTCATATGATACCTCAATCAAGAAAAATGAGCCAGGAATAACAAAGTTCTGTTTGTTTAAAGTAGCCCTTACATTTTCATAATTTTAACAAACGAATTCGTTTTCACTGGGTGCCTGCCGTAGCAAAAAGCAGATTTGACAAAAGACTTAACTCCGTTTCGTTGACAATCAGCCATGCATGAAGACTCTCGTCTACGGCTGATTGTCAACGAAACGGAGTTAAGTCTTTTGTTAATTTCGTTTATTGATACGGCAGGCAGCCAGTGAAAACGAATTCGTTTAATAAGATTATGGAAATGCAAGCACTACTTTAAACAAACAGAACTTTGTCATTCCTCGCTCATTTTTCCTGATTGAGGTATCATATGAAAGGGCAGAAACTCAACTTTCTAGAAATGTGAATTTGTCTTCGAAATTCAGATACGGCCCGCCAAATGTCTTTTTGGTTTCCTTCCTTCAAATTGCTTTTAATCACTCATGCGTGAAATATGCATTATCTGAGTAGCATCACATGAAAGAGGAGACTCTAAGCTTTCCAAATATGTATCATTCATTATTTATAGTTTTTATTAAGTTATGATAGAACATCGATACTTCTCGGTTTCGTTTTTTCTGGGACGCACTGTATATGAAGAGCTCGGCCCCCAAAGGTACTACATCCATAAATCGTACTTCTGAGAAAACACGTTACTTTTAAATATCATAGTTAGCAATGTCATTTTGGAATGACACTTTATCTGATTATACCATTGTATGATACAAGTATAAAACCACTCTTTAAAAAGATCTAATTCCGCACAAATATTTGTCATGAATTGAAATGTTTATTTTGTGTGTGGATGAAGTACCTTTCGGAATCGACATTGGATGTAGTACTTTTTAAACTGAAATCCTGCACACTTTATGCAAGTTACGATGCATGACTTAAATTGTTTAGTGCCAAGAAGTTTGATTCAACTTCACATTATCATGGCAAAACATGCAACGTATATAAATGAATATAGTACCGTTTGGAACCGAACTGATTTTGACATACCATTTTTTTTAATTTTCCAATTGTAAATTCAGCTTTTTGGAAGTGTCAGTGTATGAGGCTACTGAAAATGTGTACATTAATGCAAAAGGAAATTCAATTTTGATTACCTTTTGGAACCGAGCTCTTCTTTTCCATCGTATCCTCTTCCTCAGTTTGGCCAATGGCGTCACTGTCAACAATACGTAGGGAAGACATACTCTTGAAGTTGAAGTTGGAATACAGACACTCTATTGTTGTATTCTTCTCGTTCGATGAAAACCAACGAGTCACAGTTGTGTTGTATGTTCCATCAATGTTGATAAATGGAGTTCCATTCCTTCCTTTGGGTGTCAATATTGGGAAGGTCATCGGGAACACATTACTTATGGAGCATGTCACGTTGAAACCATTGGTCTGTCGAATGTACCCAATCACAGGAGAGGTTTTAAGGTTGGCTGGAAAAGAAAAGAAAAAACATATATCCTATGTGTGCATGTATATAAATACTTACGCAAACACATATTGACATGTGGATCGATCAAGGAGACAAAGAAAATCATAGATTAAGTGCAGGTTTTAAGAGAAAATTATTTTCGAGGGAACCAAGAAAGTGGCCTTTATAGGCAGGTTGACTTTTTTGTACAGGTGGTTAATATACCAGGCTTTTGTGTAGGTACATTTACATCTTACATTCAGAATGCACTGCCAAGCATCACCTTTATTCGGACATAATGCTATAATTATTAATATCTCGCTGTGGTACTTTTCTTTTATCATTTCATTTGTTCCTATAGTGGAGTTGTTTCTTTCGGGTATTTTGAACTGACCGAGTAAACACACAACTCTCAACAGAGCTTAGCCAGAAATGCGACGTGAGAGAGTTCATATGTAATTCGTCCCAGTTGCGTTTTTTCATTCTCTGGGGAATATGTCATCAACAAATTGTTTAAAACGAGATAAACCAAACGTTGTATAGAAAATAATCTCATATCCACTGATCATTTATTTTTAGTTAGACAAGTTAAGACTATCAATTCTACTTTAATATGACATTGACAGGCTACGCATTTTATGTCGAAAAAACTCAACTATCGATTAAAATATAATATTGTAGAGCATGTACACTATTCAATTTATTTTTCATTTTTGGTGAAATCTTTTCAAATGTTTATTGAAGGAATAAATTCCATTTGCAGTCCTCTGTTATTTTCTAAGTGTCATTAATTTGATATGTTTAAAGTGTTTTGCAGGCCAGCGAACATAGAAGCAACCTTCAAATTGATACGACATATTTGGAAATGAAAAGAGGTTTACCATATATGCTCAGTTTAACATCATGCGTACACTCAGCAGCACCACCAACTGGGAAAACGATACATCTATACAATTCCTGGTCATGTTGGTCGGTTAGATTGTATACAACCATGGATAAGTCATCTGTGATTCCAAACCCCTGTGAACTGCCAGTTCCTATTACAGACCACCAAGCAAGGGCTTTTCCATCCTTTATGAAAGCATCCGAGTTACTGCTTCTGAACCATTGAACTCCAACGATTGATGCCCGATAGATAGGGCAGCCCGTGCATGGTAAGTCAACAGTGGTGTGAAGCTCTACCGGAAGAGGTATGATCTGTCCATTTATTTCTGAAAATAGACGGACAACCGATATTTGATTTGCATCTTCTAAGATGTTAACGAGGGTGGTAATAATTATTGAGAATAAAAACGTTACCTCCACCAAAAACAACAACAACAACAATAACAATAATTATGATAAATATAACAATAAAAACGATGATATAAATAACAATAACAATAATAACTAGACTTTAATTCGTCACTTTGACGAATTAGGTGATACGTGCTATTTTGTTATCATGAAAGTGTGCCGATGATGATCTCATGATAATGATCATAAATACGATAAAGACCATGATTAAGAGTGGTATAGCGCCCCCTTCAGGTATTCGATAGAGATTTGTAGAATCCGGATTTCAGAAAAAGTCGCCAAACACGCAAACTAAGAAAATTCTGACATGTCGCCTTTAATTGAAATTTTCACTAAGATGATGTCATCGAAATGATTTTGATATTGAATTGATATCTTTATTTATACACGGTTAAAAAAGCCCAAACAGTTACAAGACTGATTTACATTGGGGCCGTGTGAAACAATGTAAATACATCGAATTAACATAAAAATGATAATGGTACATCAAATGACATATTTAAAACAAACAATAAATAATCAAGATAAATATCTAAAAACAAAACGATAGAATAGTACTGCCGAAAAAGTATATTTATATGAATAACAATAATCATGAGTGTCCAAACAAGAGTACTGTAAATATACTTCAAATTAAAATAGGTAATACAAATTGTAACTAGTGCATATAAACTGCCAGAAATGATATATCAACGTAAATGATGTACGTCAATATTGTAGATAATTTATTAGCTACGCCGTATCAAAATTTTGGAGAACATAAAGCACAAATAAGCTAGATAGTGCTCAAAGATCAATGTCATGTAGATTCATGATGTGAACGAATTTCACCTTCCATAGACATAACACGCAAATTGAGAAAATTCTGACATGTGGCCTTTAATTGAATTTTGTACTATAATGACGTCAATAAAAGAAAAAGAAGTGTGTATTGATCTTGTAGGCAATTTCCTACGCTAAAAGATACCGCAATTTGGAAGAAAATCAGTCAATATTATGAGAAATACAATAAATTTTTTTAAAATATAATGACGTCATAATATGCAATTTTGTATTTTGACTTCCAAGGCTATTATGATGACGTCAAGATGTATTTAATGGCCAAATGAGCTATGAAATCATATCTCCGACTCATACTCTATCAAAATATGAAAAAAACTTGGCAGTCCTTATTCATCCCAATGGACTTTTTATAGGCATGTTTTTGCCCATATATACTATGTAATACATGAGCTCGCGCACACGAATATTTGTCTTGAACGGACGCTCATTCCGTTATTTATAGTGATAAAGAGACGAACATGTTATCAAAATGCTTGGAAAAATGTGCCGAACATGATGACAGAGAAAATTTGGCGATTATATGTTGCAAAATGCCAGAACGCGCAAAAAACGCGCGCGCATGCGCGTTTGAGTGATTTCTTGTCAAATGCTCTATATGGCTTAAAACGTATGCAAAAAAAATTGGGAATGATTTGGAGCATTTTAAAATTTTGCGCGCACGTAAACGCGCGGACGAACGCGTACGCGCGCATTTGCGCACGTGTTTTGATCTGAAATTGACTGGACGGATATTGATCTTATTCATGATAAATATGAATGAAAAATTACTTTCCGTTATGAAGATATGATCATAAGTTGATTTTCACAAAATGGCGCCTGGATGACGTCACGATAATTTTGAGTCTTTAAAAAGTCATTCAGTTCTAATGCTACGTTTACACTATGTTCCCGGCGGCCACGGCAGCCCCGTTTGACCGAAACGTAGTGCGACGTGGTATTTTGGCCATTTTCTTCTCTGTATTCAAGTTTAGTTACGTCTTGCCAAGTTTCCTCACGGTCTGTCACGGTTTCCGTGACGGGCCGTGAAAGGGAAAGGGGCTGCTGTCCCGGAGGCTGCAAGACGCACTACGGTTCGGCCCGCGGTCTAACACGGACGCCAGTACGTTCCCTCCCGGTCCGTCACGTTCTGTTGGGGTCCCTCACGTTTCTCACGTTCTGATCAAGGTCTGACACGTTTTTCACGTTCTGTCAAGGCTTTGGACGGATGAAACGTGGACGCAGGGCAGCTTTGGAGCACGTTTGTGCCGGCGGTATAAAAAGAAGGTCTCCCAAGCAATAGCAATCAGGGTATCCTGAGACCTCGTGTTGTGTCAGACCGTAGTAGAACGCAACGCGCCGTAACGTGCCGGGCGCTTAAACCGTCCCACTACGGACCACCTCAAAGTTTTGTTACGGCCTGTTACGTTCTGTCACGTTTTGTTGCGCTCACCCCGTTTACCTACGGCCTACTAGGTTTCTCATTCCTACCGTGACTGCCGTGGCAATTTTTTTGACAGTTTAAAAATCTGGCCCGGCATCCACGGCAATCACGGCTTGTCACGTTTGCCCATACGGTCCCCCACGTTGTCTCACGTTCATCCCGTTTCGTCCACGGTGGTCTGAAACGTGGTTGCCGTGGCCGTCGGGAACATAGTGTAAACGTAGCATAAGTTAGACTAAGATCTATCATCAATGAAAGTTTCATGACAATGGCTTTATTTAGTCTTGAGATATCCTGCGAACAAAATTGAGGAAGAATAATAATAATTTCTTCTATACAGACACAAAATAAATACTAGACTTTAATTCGTCACTTTGACGATTTAGGTGATACGTAATTATGCTCATGTGTAACATAATGAAGAATGCATTTTCACGATTTCATCTTTCGTTATAAAATACTACTTCCATTATGGTATCTCCGGATCCATGAGTCAAGTTTCAACTGTGTAGAACAGAGGGAGACAGGGCAATATAATAAGAAGAAGGCAAGGCAAGAGAAAGAGAGAGAGAGAGAGGGAGAGGATAAAAGTGTAGAGAGAAAAAGAGAGATAGAGAGTGAGAGAGAGAGGCAGAGACAGACCAAGTAAAGGAGAGGGGCAGAACATGAGGGGAGAAGGGAAACACAGCAAGAGAGAGGAGAGAGAGAGATGCAATTGAGTACAATGCCTTCCATATTTCTAGCATAAATAAGCTCTTTTGAATACTGGTCATGAAAGTGTTGCCGATAATCAAAAAACGATTATGTTTATGAATACGATGATGACGATATTAAAATGATGACCATGATTGAAAGTGGCACAGCGCCCCCTTCATGTTTTCGATTGAGGATCGTTATATATGATAACTGTTAACTATTACCAGGGAGAGTGCCCTGCTATTACTAAACGAGCTCAAATTTTCGCCTGATTGCAGAGATATACTTATACCAATCATTGAAGTGATATTTCGACGCACTAAATACGCAACAATGACGTCAATAGAGCTGATTATGACTAATAAGGACTATATCTTAACTAAGTTTCATGCTGCTTATTGACCGTTCCGTATTGGAAAGAAAGATCTACCGTTTGAATAACGTTTTGACGCACTAAGGATGTGAATGCTTCCGTGTGCCATCTAATGACGTCATAATATGCAATTTTGTATTTTGACTTTCAAGGCCATTATGATTACGTCAAGATGTATTTCATGGCCTAATAAGATATGAAATCATATCTCCGACTCATACTGTATCTAAATATGAAACAAAAATGGCAGTCCTTATTCATCCCGATGTACTTTTTATAGGCATGTTTTTGCCCATATATGCTATGTAATACATGACCTCGCGCGCGCGGATATTTATCTTGGACGGACGCTCATTCCGTTATTTATAGTGATAAAGAGATTAACATGGTATCAAATTGTTCGGAAAAATACGAAGAATATTTTGTGAATAATTTTTGCAGAGGAATTATTTTTCGTTCGGCCGTGACGAACGAAAACGCGCAAAAAATTGTGTTTTACGCGATTTTTTATGAAATGCTTATAATGGCCTAAAACGTATGCAAAAACAATTTGGAATGTTTTGAGCATTTTAAAAAAATTTGCGCGCGTTAACGCGCGCACGTAGGCGTACGCGCATGTTTGCGCGCATTTATTGACCTGAAATTGACCGGACGGATGTTGATCTTAATCCTGATAATTATGAATGAAAAATTACTATCCGTTATGAAGATATGATCATAAGTTGATTTTCACAAAATGGCGCATGGATGACGTCACGATGACTTTGAGTCTTTGAAAAGTCACGCAGTTCTAAGTTAGACTAAGATATATCATCATTGAAAGTTTCATGACAATAACTTTATTCAGTCTTGAGATATCCTGCGAACAAATTCGAGGAAGAATAATAAAAATAACTAGATTTGTAATACTTGTTTGGAACAAGTATAGGTGGGCTGGTTCAACTAAAATTTGAGACAAAATGAATGGCGCATTCGAGATAGCTAATCGTCTCAGCTACAACATACTCAAGGTTCATTGTAAACGAAGCTATAACGACGGAGATATTGCTCGCGAAAGACGGGAATGTAGAATCAAGTTTTGAGAAAAAATCATGTCCCATAGAGAATACACGCAAAATGTAAAAAATTGACATGCCTCCTTTAATCGCAAAAATACGCCATGATGCTTTTGTCAAAATGAAAAATTGTTGTCACTGCATTTGTAGAAAATTGTCTCAGCTAGAACATATCAAAATTCGAAACAAAATCAATCAATATTAAAAGAGATACAATCAGTTTTCCAAAAATATGCTTACATCATAATGTGCAAATTAAAATTTTGAGTTCGGAGGCCATTATGATGACGTCATGATTTAATTGAGGGTCAAATGAGACATGAAATCATATTTCCGACTCATAATCTATCTAAATATGAAAAAAATATTGGGAGTTCCTATCTATTCTGAAGAGTTACAATGAATTTTGTATAGGCATGATTTTGCCCATGTATTGTGGATAAAGATAACGCAGATCCGCGCGCGCTGTCAACTTTGGCGGACGCTCATTGCGTTATTAAAAGATGAACAAGTTATTAAAATGCTTGGAAAAATGTGCCAAATATGATGATAAAGAAAATTCGGCGATTCTATGTTGCAAAATGCTAGTACGCGCAAAAAACGCGCGCGCATGCGTGTGAGCGCGATTTTTTATCAAATGCTCTATATGGTATGAAACGTATGCAAAATGAATTTGAGATGATTTGGAGCAATTTAAAATTTTGCGCGCGCATTGACGCGCGGACATATGCGCGTTTTTTTAACTGATATTGATTGGACGAATATTGACCTTGATCATGATAAATATGAATGAGGAAAGACTTTCTGTTATGAAGATAAGATCATGAGTTGATTTTCACAAAATGGCGCCTAGATGACGTCACGGTAATTTTGAGTCTCTGAAAAGTCACGCAGTTTTAAGTTAGACTAATATCTATCATCATTACAAGTTTCATGATAATAGCTTTATTCATTCTTGAGATATCTTGCGAACAAATTCGAGGAAGAAAAATAAAAATAAACTAGACTTTAATTCGTCACTTTGACGAATTAGGTGATACGTAGCTATTTTTGTATCATGAAAGTGTGCCGATGATGATCTAATGATAATATTCATAAATACGATAATGACGATATTGATGATGATGATTTGTTGGTTTTAAATTATGATGACAATGATTAAAAGTGGTATAGCGCCCCCTTCAGGTATTCGATAGACAATTGTTATATGATTAAACTATTAATTTACTTAACAAGCTCAAATTTTAGCCTGATTGCAGAGCCTACCAATCATTGAACTGATATTTCGACGCACTACATACGCAACATAATGAACAAGTCTAGACTGGAATGTAGTATCAATCACCTCCCATAAGCATAAGACGCATATTAAGCAAAAATCTATTGACGTCATCAAAATGAATAAATATTGATAATAACCTTGTGAAGATTTGTCTCAGCTACAACATATCAAAATTTAGAAGAAAATTGATCAATATTTGCAGAGATAATATCATTTTCCGTAAATATGTTGACGTCATAATATGCAAATTTGTATTTTGAGTTCCAAGGTCAATATGATTATGTAAAAAAATATACTTAATGGCCAAATGAGACATGAAATCATATCTCCGACTCATACTGAATCTAAATATGAAGAAAAAATTGGCAGTCCTTATTCATCCCGATGTACTTTTTATTGGCATGTTTTTGCCCATATATGCTATGTAATACATGAGCTCGCACGCACGTATATTCATCTTCAACGGACGCTCATTCCGTTATTAATAGTGATAAAAAGATGAACATGGTATCAAATTGTTCACAAAAATATGAGGAATATCCTGTCAAAAAAAATTGAGGGGTAATTATTTTTCGTTCGGCCGTGACGAACGAAAACGCGCAAAAATGCGTGTTTTGCGCGATTTTTTATAAAATGCTTATAATGGCCTGAAACGTATGCAAAACAAAATTAAGACGATTTTGAGCAATTTAAAATTTTACGCGCGCGTTAACGCGCGCACAAACGCGTACGCGCATTTTTGCGTGCATTTATTGACCTGAAATTGACCGGACGCATATTGATCTTAATCCTGATAATTATAAATGAAAATTTCCTTTCCGTTATGAAGATATGATCATAAGTTGATTTTCACAAAATGGCGCCTAGATGACGTCTAGATGACCTTGAGTCATTGAAAAGTCATGCAGTTCTAAGTTAGACTAAGATCTATCATCATGGCAAGTTTCATAATAATGGCTTTATTCAGTCTTGAGATATCCTGCGAACAAATCCGAGGAAGAATAATAATAAATAACTAGACTTTAAATCGTCACTTTGACGAATTAGGTGATACGTAGCTATTTTTGTATCATGAAAGTGTGCCGATGATGATCTAATGATAATATTCATAAATACGATAATGACGATATTGATGATGATGATTTGTTGGTTTTAAATTATGATGACAATGATTAAAAGTGGTATAGCGCCCCCTTCAGGTATTCGATAGACAATTGTTATATGATTAAACTATTAATTTACTTAACAAGCTCAAATTTTAGCCTGATTGCAGAGCCTACCAATCATTGAACTGATATTTCGACGCACTACATACGCAACATAATGAACAAGTCTAGACTGGAATGTAGTATCAATCACCTCCCATAAGCATAAGACGCATATTAAGCAAAAATCTATTGACGTCATCAAAATGAATAAATATTGGTAATAACCTTGTGAAGATTTGTCTCAGCTACAACATATCAAAATTTAGAAGAAAATTGATCAATATTTGCAGAGATAATATCATTTTCCGTAAATATGTTGACGTCATAATATGCAAATTTGTATTTTGAGTTCCAAGGTCAATATGATTATGTAAAAAAATATACTTAATGGCCAAATGAGACATGAAATCATATCTCCGACTCATACTGAATCTAAATATGAAGAAAAAATTGGCAGTCCTTATTCATCCCGATGTACTTTTTATTGGCATGTTTTTGCCCATATATGCTATGTAATACATGAGCTCGCACGCACGTATATTCATCTTCAACGGACGCTCATTCCGTTATTAATAGTGATAAAAAGATGAACATGGTATCAAATTGTTCACAAAAATATGAGGAATATCCTGTCAAAAAAAATTGAGGGGTAATTATTTTTCGTTCGGCCGTGACGAACGAAAACGCGCAAAAATGCGTGTTTTGCGCGATTTTTTATAAAATGCTTATAATGGCCTGAAACGTATGCAAAACAAAATTAAGACGATTTTGAGCAATTTAAAATTTTACGCGCGCGTTAACGCGCGCACAAACGCGTACGCGCATTTTTGCGTGCATTTATTGACCTGAAATTGACCGGACGCATATTGATCTTAATCCTGATAATTATAAATGAAAATTTCCTTTCCGTTATGAAGATATGATCATAAGTTGATTTTCACAAAATGGCGCCTAGATGACGTCTAGATGACCTTGAGTCATTGAAAAGTCATGCAGTTCTAAGTTAGACTAAGATCTATCATCATGGCAAGTTTCATAATAATGGCTTTATTCAGTCTTGAGATATCCTGCGAACAAATCCGAGGAAGAATAATAATAAATAACTAGACTTTAAATCGTCACTTTGACGAATTAGGTGATACGTAGCTATTTTTGTATCATGAAAGTGTGCCGATGATGATCTAATGATAATATTCATAAATACGATAATGACGATATTGATGATGATGATTTGTTGGTTTTAAATTATGATGACAATGATTAAAAGTGGTATAGCGCCCCCTTCAGGTATTCGATAGACAATTGTTATATGATTAAACTATTAATTTACTTAACAAGCTCAAATTTTAGCCTGATTGCAGAGCCTACCAATCATTGAACTGATATTTCGACGCACTACATACGCAACATAATGAACAAGTCTAGACTGGAATGTAGTATCAATCACCTCCCATAAGCATAAGACGCATATTAAGCAAAAATCTATTGACGTCATCAAAATGAATAAATATTGGTAATAACCTTGTGAAGATTTGTCTCAGCTACAACATATCAAAATTTAGAAGAAAATTGATCAATATTTGCAGAGATAATATCATTTTCCGTAAATATGTTGACGTCATAATATGCAAATTTGTATTTTGAGTTCCAAGGTCAATATGATTATGTAAAAAAATATACTTAATGGCCAAATGAGACATGAAATCATATCTCCGACTCATACTGAATCTAAATATGAAGAAAAAATTGGCAGTCCTTATTCATCCCGATGTACTTTTTATAGGCATGTTTTTGCCCATATATGCTATGTAATACATGAGCTCGCACGCACGTATATTCATCTTCAACGGACGCTCATTCCGTTATTAATAGTGATAAAAAGATGAACATGGTATCAAATTGTTCACAAAAATATGAGGAATATCCTGTCAAAAAAAATTGAGGGGTAATTATTTTTCGTTCGGCCGTGACGAACGAAAACGCGCAAAAATGCGTGTTTTGCGCGATTTTTTATAAAATGCTTATAATGGCCTGAAACGTATGCAAAACAAAATTAAGACGATTTTGAGCAATTTAAAATTTTACGCGCGCGTTAACGCGCGCACAAACGCGTACGCGCATTTTTGCGTGCATTTATTGACCTGAAATTGACCGGACGCATATTGATCTTAATCCTGATAATTATAAATGAAAATTTCCTTTCCGTTATGAAGATATGATCATAAGTTGATTTTCACAAAATGGCGCCTAGATGACGTCTAGATGACCTTGAGTCATTGAAAAGTCATGCAGTTCTAAGTTAGACTAAGATCTATCATCATGGCAAGTTTCATGATAATGGCTTTATTCAGTCTTGAGATATCCTGCGAACAAATCCGAGGAAGAATAATAATAAATAACTAGACTTTAATTCGTCACTTTGACGATTTAGGTGATACGTAGCTATTTTTGTATCATGAAAGTGTGCCGATGATGATCTAATGATAATATTCATGAATACGATAATGACGATATTGATGATGATAATTTGTTGGTTTTAAATGACGATGACAATGATTTAAAGTGCTATAGCGCCCCCTTCAGGTATTCGATAGACAATTGTTATATGATTAAACTATTAATTTACTAAACAAGCTCAAATGTTCGCCTGATTGCAGAGCCTACCAATCATTGAACTGATATTTCGACGCACTACATACGCAACATAATGAACAATTCTAGACTGGAATGTAGTATCAATCACCTCCCATAAGCATAAGACGCATATTAAGATCTATTGACGTCATTAAAATGAATAAATATTGGTAATAATCTTGTGAAGAATTGTTTCAGCTACAACATATCAAAATTTAGAAGAAAATTGATCAATATTTGCAGAGATACATTCATTTTCCGTAAATATGTTGACGTCATAATATGCAAATTCGTATTTTGAGTTCCAAGGTCAATATGATTATGTAAAAATATACTTAATGGCTTAATGAGACATGAAATCATATCTCCAACTCATACTCAATCTAAATATGAAGAAAAAACTTGGCAGTCCTTATTCATCCCGATGTACTTTTTATAGGCATGTTTTTGCCCATATATGCTATGTAATACATGAGCTCGCACGCACGGATATTTATCTTCAACGGACGCTCATTCCGTTATTAATAGTGATAAAGAGATCAACATGGTATCAAATTGTTCAGAAAAATATGAGGAATATCCTGTCAAAACAAATATACTAGGAATTATTTTTCGTTCGGCCGTGACAAACGAAAACGTGCAAAAATGCGTGTTTTGCGAGATTTTTTATGAAATGCTTATAATGTCCTAAAACGTATGCAAAAACATTTTTAAACGATTTTGAGCAATTTAAAATTTTACGCGCGCGTTAACGCGCGCACTTACGCGTACGCGCAGTTTTGCGCGCATTTATTGACCTGAAATTGACCGGACAGATATTGATCTTAATCATGATAATTATAAATGAGAAATCCCTTTCCGTTATGAAGATATGATCATAAATTGATTTTCACAAAATGGCGCCTGGATGACGTCACGATAACTTTAACTCTCTAAAAAGTCACGCAGTTCTAAGTTAGACTAAGATCTATCATCATGGCAAGTTTCATGATAATGGCTTTATTCAGTCTTGAGATATCCTGCGAACAAATTCATGGCAGAATAATAAAAATAACTAGACTTTAATTCGTCACTTCGACGAATTAGGTGATACGAAGCTATTTTTGCATCATGAATGTGTACCGATGATGATCTAATGATAATATTCATAAATTCGATAATGACGATATTGATGATGAAGATTTTTTGGTTTTAAATGACGATGACCATGATTAAAAGTGGTATAGCGCCCCTTCAGGTATTTGATAGAGAATTGTTATATGATTAAACTATTAATTTACTAAACAAGCTCAAATTTTCGTCTGATTGCAGAGCCTACCAATCATTGAACTGATATTTCGACGCACTACATACGCAACATAATGAACAAGTCTAGACTGGAATGTAGTATCAATCACCTCCCATAGGCATAACACGCATATTTAGCAAAAATTTGACATATGTCGCCTTTAATCGCAATTTTCACCATAATGACGTCATCAAAATGAATAAATATTAGAAATGATCTTGTGGATTGTCTCAGCTACAACATATCAAAATTTAGAAGTAAATCGATCAATATTTACAGAGATACATTCGATTTCCCATAAATATGCTGACGTCATAATGTGAGTATTCGTATTTCGGCTTCCAAGGCTATTATAATGACGTCACGATGTACTTAATGGCCAAATGAGACATGAAATTATATTTCCTATTCATACTCTATCCAAATATGAAAAAAGAATGGGGAGTCTTTAGGCATCCCAAAAGGCTATAATGGACGTTTTATAGGCATGTTTTTGCCAATATATGCTATGTATTACAAAACTCGCGCATACGCCTTGAACAGACGCTCATTCCGTTATTAATAGTGATAAAGAGATAAACATGGTATCAAATTGTTCGGACAGATATGATGAATATCCTGTCAAAACAAATTGACAGGTAATTATTTTGCGTTCGGCTGTGACGGACGAAAACGCGCGAAAATGCGCGTTTGCGCGATTTTTTATAAAATGCTTATAATGGCATGAAACGTGTGTAAAATTAATTTGAGATGATTTGGAGCAATTTAAAAATTTGTGCGCGCATTGACGCGCGGACATACGCGCATGCGCGCGTTTTTTTAACTGATATTGATTGGACGGATATTGACCTTGATCATGATAAATATGAATGAGAATAGACTTTCTGTTATGAAGATATGATCATGAGTTGATTTTCACAAAATGGCGCCTAGATGACGTCACGGTGATCTTGAGTCTCTGAAAAGTCACGCAGTTTTAAGTTAGACTCATATCTATCATCATTACAAGTTTCATGATAATAGCTTTATTCATTCTGGAGATATCTTGCGAACAAATTCGAGGAAGAATAATAAGAAAAATAAATAATAACTAGACTTGAAATCGTCACTTTGACGAATTAGGTGATACGAAGATATTTTTGTATCATGAAAGTGTCCCGATGACGATCTAATGATAATATTCATGAATACGATAATGACGATATTGATGATGATGAAAAGAAGATGATGAGGAGAAGGGAAACAGAGCAAGAGAGAGGAGAGAGAGAGAGATGCAATCGAGAACAATGCTTTCCATATTTCTAGCATAAATAAGCTCTTGTGAATACTGATCATGAAAGTGTTACCGATAATCATAAAACGATTATGTTCATGAATACGATGATGACGATATTAGAATGATGACCATGAATAAAAGTTGCACAGCGCCCACTTCAGGTTTTCGATAGAGGATTAAATGTTTACTTATACTAAACAAGCTCAAAGCACTTGTTTTAATAAATATTACAACATGTACATAGTGATTTATTTAGTCCTGATTTAATATAAAATATGAGTAAGATATTAATATTCTATAACCCAACATCTATGATGTTAAATCTAGAAAAGATTGTTAGTATGCATGGCAGTGAATGACCAAACGATAGAAATTGCCCTCGAATTTCCCTGGATTACATTCTCATACATATAAATGAGACAAGCTGAGATGATGCAGAGAGAAAGGTTATAGAGTAGAGAGAGAGAGAGAGAGACAGAGACAGAAGGAAACAGATCAAGAGAGGGAGAGGGTGAAAGTGTAAGAGAGAGGGAGAGAACAAGAGAGATGCATATGAGAGAGACCAAGAGAAGGAGAAGGGCAGAACAAGACTAGGTGAAGGGAGACAGAGCAAGAGAGAAAAATGCCTTCAATATTTTTAGCATAAATAGCTAGGCTCTTGAATTACGTTCATGACAATGTGCCGAAACTGCCGATGATGATATAATTATAATGTTCATGAATACGATAATTTTTTTTGTTTAAAATGACCATGATTATGAGTGGTATAGCGCCCCCTTCCGGTATACGATAGAGATTTGTAGTATCAGGATTTCAGAAAAACTAAGAAAATTCTGACATGTCGCCTTTAATTGACATTTTCACTATGATGATGTAATCAAAATGATAAATGATGTTCGTCGATCTTGTAGATAATTTTCTAGGCTACACCGTATCAAAATTTGGGAGAAGATAGAGCACAAATAAGCTATATAGTGCTCAAAGATCAATGTCATGTAGATTCATGATGTGAACGAAATTCACCTTCCATAGACATAACACGCAAATTGAGAAAATTCTGACATGTGGCCTTTAATTGAAGTTTTTACTATGATGACGTCAATGAAATAAAAAGTAGTGTGTATTTATCTTGTAGGCAATTGCCTCAACTATAAGATACTGATATTTGGAAGAAAATCAGTCAATATTATGAGAAATACACTAAATTTTCCATAATTATAATGACGTCATAATATGCAATTTGGTATTTTGACTTCCAAGGCCATTATGATGACGTCAAGATGTATTGAATGGCCAAATGAGATATGAAATCATATCTCCGACTCATACTCTATCTAAATATGAAAAAACTTGGCAGTCCTTATTCATCCCGATGTACTTTTTATAGGCATGTTTTTGCCCATATATGCTATGTAATACATGAGCTCGCACGCACGGATATTTATCTTCAACGGACGCTCATTCCGTTATTAATAGTGATAAAGAGATCAACATGGTATCAAATTGTTCAGAAAAATATGAGGAATATCCTGTCAAAACAAATATACTAGGAATTATTTTTCGTTCGGCCGTGACAAACGAAAACGTGCAAAAATGCGTGTTTTGCGAGATTTTTTATGAAATGCTTATAATGTCCTAAAACGTATGCAAAAACATTTTTAAACGATTTTGAGCAATTTAAAATTTTACGCGCGCGTTAACGCGCGCACTTACGCGTACGCGCAGTTTTGCGCGCATTTATTGACCTGAAATTGACCGGACAGATATTGATCTTAATCATGATAATTATAAATGAGAAATCCCTTTCCGTTATGAAGATATGATCATAAATTGATTTTCACAAAATGGCGCCTGGATGACGTCACGATAACTTTAACTCTCTAAAAAGTCACGCAGTTCTAAGTTAGACTAAGATCTATCATCATGGCAAGTTTCATGATAATGGCTTTATTCAGTCTTGAGATATCCTGCGAACAAATTCATGGCAGAATAATAAAAATAACTAGACTTTAATTCGTCACTTCGACGAATTAGGTGATACGAAGCTATTTTTGCATCATGAATGTGTACCGATGATGATCTAATGATAATATTCATAAATTCGATAATGACGATATTGATGATGAAGATTTTTTGGTTTTAAATGACGATGACCATGATTAAAAGTGGTATAGCGCCCCTTCAGGTATTTGATAGAGAATTGTTATATGATTAAACTATTAATTTACTAAACAAGCTCAAATTTTCGTCTGATTGCAGAGCCTACCAATCATTGAACTGATATTTCGACGCACTACATACGCAACATAATGAACAAGTCTAGACTGGAATGTAGTATCAATCACCTCCCATAGGCATAACACGCATATTTAGCAAAAATTTGACATATGTCGCCTTTAATCGCAATTTTCACCATAATGACGTCATCAAAATGAATAAATATTAGAAATGATCTTGTGGATTGTCTCAGCTACAACATATCAAAATTTAGAAGTAAATCGATCAATATTTACAGAGATACATTCGATTTCCCATAAATATGCTGACGTCATAATGTGAGTATTCGTATTTCGGCTTCCAAGGCTATTATAATGACGTCACGATGTACTTAATGGCCAAATGAGACATGAAATTATATTTCCTATTCATACTCTATCCAAATATGAAAAAAGAATGGGGAGTCTTTAGGCATCCCAAAAGGCTATAATGGACGTTTTATAGGCATGTTTTTGCCAATATATGCTATGTATTACAAAACTCGCGCATACGCCTTGAACAGACGCTCATTCCGTTATTAATAGTGATAAAGAGATAAACATGGTATCAAATTGTTCGGACAGATATGATGAATATCCTGTCAAAACAAATTGACAGGTAATTATTTTGCGTTCGGCTGTGACGGACGAAAACGCGCGAAAATGCGCGTTTGCGCGATTTTTTATAAAATGCTTATAATGGCATGAAACGTGTGTAAAATTAATTTGAGATGATTTGGAGCAATTTAAAAATTTGTGCGCGCATTGACGCGCGGACATACGCGCATGCGCGCGTTTTTTTAACTGATATTGATTGGACGGATATTGACCTTGATCATGATAAATATGAATGAGAATAGACTTTCTGTTATGAAGATATGATCATGAGTTGATTTTCACAAAATGGCGCCTAGATGACGTCACGGTGATCTTGAGTCTCTGAAAAGTCACGCAGTTTTAAGTTAGACTCATATCTATCATCATTACAAGTTTCATGATAATAGCTTTATTCATTCTGGAGATATCTTGCGAACAAATTCGAGGAAGAATAATAAGAAAAATAAATAATAACTAGACTTGAAATCGTCACTTTGACGAATTAGGTGATACGAAGATATTTTTGTATCATGAAAGTGTCCCGATGACGATCTAATGATAATATTCATGAATACGATAATGACGATATTGATGATGATGAAAAGAAGATGATGAGGAGAAGGGAAACAGAGCAAGAGAGAGGAGAGAGAGAGAGATGCAATCGAGAACAATGCTTTCCATATTTCTAGCATAAATAAGCTCTTGTGAATACTGATCATGAAAGTGTTACCGATAATCATAAAACGATTATGTTCATGAATACGATGATGACGATATTAGAATGATGACCATGAATAAAAGTTGCACAGCGCCCACTTCAGGTTTTCGATAGAGGATTAAATGTTTACTTATACTAAACAAGCTCAAAGCACTTGTTTTAATAAATATTACAACATGTACATAGTGATTTATTTAGTCCTGATTTAATATAAAATATGAGTAAGATATTAATATTCTATAACCCAACATCTATGATGTTAAATCTAGAAAAGATTGTTAGTATGCATGGCAGTGAATGACCAAACGATAGAAATTGCCCTCGAATTTCCCTGGATTACATTCTCATACATATAAATGAGACAAGCTGAGATGATGCAGAGAGAAAGGTTATAGAGTAGAGAGAGAGAGAGAGAGAGAGAGAGACAGAGACAGAAGGAAACAGATCAAGAGAGGGAGAGGGTGAAAGTGTAAGAGAGAGGGAGAGAACAAGAGAGATGCATATGAGAGAGACCAAGAGAAGGAGAAGGGCAGAACAAGACTAGGTGAAGGGAGACAGAGCAAGAGAGAAAAATGCCTTCAATATTTTTAGCATAAATAGCTAGGCTCTTGAATTACGTTCATGACAATGTGCCGAAACTGCCGATGATGATATAATTATAATGTTCATGAATACGATAATTTTTTTTGTTTAAAATGACCATGATTATGAGTGGTATAGCGCCCCCTTCCGGTATACGATAGAGATTTGTAGTATCAGGATTTCAGAAAAACTAAGAAAATTCTGACATGTCGCCTTTAATTGACATTTTCACTATGATGATGTAATCAAAATGATAAATGATGTTCGTCGATCTTGTAGATAATTTTCTAGGCTACACCGTATCAAAATTTGGGAGAAGATAGAGCACAAATAAGCTATATAGTGCTCAAAGATCAATGTCATGTAGATTCATGATGTGAACGAAATTCACCTTCCATAGACATAACACGCAAATTGAGAAAATTCTGACATGTGGCCTTTAATTGAAGTTTTTACTATGATGACGTCAATGAAATAAAAAGTAGTGTGTATTTATCTTGTAGGCAATTGCCTCAACTATAAGATACTGATATTTGGAAGAAAATCAGTCAATATTATGAGAAATACACTAAATTTTCCATAATTATAATGACGTCATAATATGCAATTTGGTATTTTGACTTCCAAGGCCATTATGATGACGTCAAGATGTATTGAATGGCCAAATGAGATATGAAATCATATCTCCGACTCATACTCTATCTAAATATGAAAAAAAATGGCAGTCCTTATTCATCCCGATGTACTTTTTATAGGCATGTTTTTGCCCATATATGCTATGTAATACATGAGCTCGCGCGCACGGATATTTTTTTTGAACGGACGCTCATTCCGTTATTAATAGTGATAAAGAGATGAACATGGTACCAAATTGTTCAGAAAAATATGAGGAATATCCTGTCAAAACAAATATAGGAGGAATTTTTTTTCGTTCGGCCGTGACAAACGAAAACGTGCAAAAATGCGTGTTTTGCGCGATTTTTTATGAAATGCTTATAATGGCCTAAAACGTATGCAAAACAAATTTTGAACGATTTTGAGCAATTTAAAATTTTACGCGCGCGTTAACGCGCGCACGTACGCGTACGCGCATTTTTGCGCGCATTTATTGACCTGAAATTGACCGGACGGATATTGATCTTAATCCTGATAATTATAAATGAGAAATTCCTTTCTGTTATGAAGATATGATCATAAGTTGATTTTCACAAAATGGCGCCTAGATGACGTCACGATAACTTTGACTCTCTAAAAAGTCACGCAGTTCTAAGTTAGACTAATATCTATCATCAGTACAAGTTTCATGATAATAGCTTTATTCGTTCTTGAGATATCTTGCGAACAAATTCGAGGAAGAATAATAAACAAATAAAATAAATAAATAATAAAGAAAAATCTTGACGAAATCAAAAGGTGATACGTATATTTCATACGTATCACCTAATAAAGAAAAATCTTGACGAAATCAAAAGGTGATACGTATATTTCATACGTATCACCTAAATAAATAATAATAATACAAATCTTGACGAAATCAAAAGGTGATACGTCTACGTACGTATCACCTAATAATAATAATAATAACTAGACTTTAATTCGTCACTTAGACGAATTAGGTGATACGTATGATAATGGTTTACATAACGAAAAATGCATTACACGATATATTATTTTGTAAAATGCTTCTCCCATTTATATGCTTCTCCCATTATAATCTATTCATATGTCAAGATTAAATTGTGTCTCCTTGATCATCATGGATCTAGGGAAGATAGATTGAAACAATATATGACCTTTGACCCTGTGCAGTAACCAGTTACAAATTTTACTCTAATTTACATCATGAAGAACACCTTTTGATGATTTTATCTTATTCAAAGAAATGAAAATGTAATTGATAAATGATTATCATCATTATGATAATGATGATCATGATCATGAGCGCGATCATGACATCTTATTGAAAAAATTGAGGGTTGATTTAGATAGCATATAGTCTCAGCTACAACATACTCAAAAACCAACAAAATCCAAGCAGAAATATCGACGATATTGCTCAAAACACAGGAATGTAGACTCCAAATTTGAGAAAAATTCATCTCCCATAGGGATTACACGCAAAAAGTAATGGATTAAGTGAAAATAGGGTAATACTGAAGTAAAAAGGGTTGTTTATGACATTATTTGCGATTCTACGTGTTTAAATAATCAAAGGAGATGGTACAGTGAAGGTCAAAAGGAAAAAAAAGTGGAAAAAAAATTGTTGGAGACACCCGGACTCGAACCAGGGATCTCGAGGTTGGAAGTCAAGTGCGTTAACGATATACCAAAACATCTCCCATAGCGATTACACGTAAACGGGAAATGGAATTCTGAAATCCTACTTTGCAAGTGATATATGAGCATGATCCCGGCATCTAATCTAAAAATAAAGGACACCCTTGTGATAGCTCATTGTCTCAGCTACAACATATCCAAAGCTCAGCTTAAACGAAGCTAAAACAACGGAGATTTTGCTCGCGAAAGACAGGAGTGTAGAATCCAGTTTTGAGAAAAAGTCATGTCCCATAGAGAATACACGCAAAATGTGAAAAATTGACATGCCTCCTTAAATTGCAAGATTACGCCATGATGCCTTTGTCAAAATGAAAAATTGTGGACTCTGCATTTGTAGAAAATTGTCTCAGCTAGAAAATATCAAAATTTGAAACAAAATCAATCAATATTTACAGAGACACAATCAGTTTTCCAAAAATATGCTTACGTCATAATGTGCAAATTAAAACTTTGAGTTCTGAGGCCATTATGATGACGTCATGATTTAATTGAGGGTCAAATGAGACATGAAATCATATCTCCGACTCATAATCTATCTAAATATGAAAAAAATATTGGGAGTTCCAATCTATTCTGAAGAGTTACAATGAATTTTGTATAGGCATGTTTTTGCCCATGTATTGTGGATAAAGATAACGCAGATCCGCGCGCGCTGTCAACTTTGGCGGACGCTCATTGCGTTATTAAAAGATGAACAAGTTATCAAAATGCTTGGAAAAATGTGCCAAATATGATGATAAAGAAAATTCGGCGATTCTATGTTGCAAAATGCTAGTACGCGCAAAAAACGCGCGCGCATGCGTGTGAGCGCGATTTTTTATCAAATGCTCTATATGGCCTGAAACGTATGCAAAAAAAAATTGGGATGATTTAGAGCATTTTAAATTTTTGCGCGCACGTAAACGCGCGCACGAACGCGTACGCTCGGATTTGCGCACGTTTTTTTATCTGAAATTGACCGGAAGGATATTGATCTTATTCATGATAAATATGAATGAAAAATTACTTTCTGTTATGAAAATATGATCATAAGTTGATTTTTACAAAATGGCGCCTGGATGACGTCACGATAATTTTGTGTCTTTGAAAAGTCATGCAGTTCTAAGTTAGACTAAGATCTATCATCATTGAAAGTTTCATGACAATGGCTTTTGCCATTCTTGAGATATCCTGCGAACAAAATTGAGGAAGAATAATAATAATTTCTTCTATACAGACACAAAAAAAATACTAGACTTTAATTCGTCACTTAGACGAATTAGGTGATACGTAAGCTATTTTTGTATCATGAAAGTGTGCCGATGATGATCTAATGATAATATTCATAAATACGATAATGACGATATTGATGATGATGTTTTTTGGTTTTAAATGACGATGACCATGATTAAAAGTGGTATAGCGCCCCCTTCAGGTATTCGATAGAGAATTGTTATATGATTAAACTATTAATTTACTAAACAAGCTCAAATTTTTGCCTGATTGCAGAGCCTACCAATCATTGAACTGATATTTCGATGCACTACATACGTAAGATAATGAACAAGTCTAGACTGGAATGTAGTATCAATCACCTCCCATAGGCATAAGACGCATATACACAATCATTTTCCGTAAATATGTTGACGTCATAATATGCAAATTCGTATTTTGAGTTCAAAGGTCAATATGATTATGTTAAAATATACCTAATGGCCAAATGAGACATGAAATCATATCTCCGACTCATACTCTATCTAAATATTTAAAAAAAAATGGCAGTCCTTTTCATCCCGATGTACTTTTTATAGGCATGTTTTTGCCCATATATGCTATGTAATACATGAGCTAGCACGCACGGATATTTATCTTCAACGGACGCTCATTCCGTTATTAATAGTGATAAAGAGATGAACATGGTATCAAATTGTTCAGAAAAATATGAGGAATATCCTGTCAAAAAAAAATGAGGGGTAATTATTTTTCGTACGGCCGTGACGAACGAAAACGCGCAAAAATGCGTGTTTTGCGCGATTTTTTATAAAATGCTTAAAATGGCCTGAAACGTATGCCAAAAAAAATTTAAGACGATTTTGAGCAATTTAAAATTTTACGTGCGCGTAAACGCGCGCACAAACGCGTATGCGCATTTTTGCGCGCATTTATTGACCTGAAATTGACCGGACGGATATTGATCTTAATCCTGATAATTATAAATGAGGAATTCCTTTCCGTTATGAAGATATGATCATAAGTTGATTTTCACAAAATGGCGCCTGGATGACGTCACGATGACTTTGAGTCTTTGAAAAGTCAGGCAGTTCTAAGTTAGACTAAGATCTATCATCATGGCAAGTTTCATGATAATGGCTTTATTCAGTCTTGAGATATCCTGCGAACAAATTCGAGGAAGAATAATAATAAATAATAATAAATAAATAAATAATAAAAATCTTGACGAAATCAAAAGGTGATACGTCTACGTACGTATCACCTAACTAGACTTTAATTCGTCACTTTGACGAATTAGGTGATACGTAGCTATTTTTGTATCATGAAAGTGTGCCGATGATGATCTAATGATAATATTCATGAATACGATAATGACGATATTGATGATGATTTTCTGGTTTTAAATGACGATGACCATGATTAAAAGTCGTATAGCGCCCCCTTTAGGTATTCGATACACAATTAATATATGATTAAACTATTAATTTACTAAACAAGCTCAAATTTTCGCCTGATTGCAGAGCCTACCAATCATTAAACTGACATTTCGACGCACTACATACGCAACATAATGAACAAGTCTAGACTAGAATGTACTATCAATCACCTCCCATAGGCATAAGACGCATATTAAGGAAAAATCTAATGACGTCATCAAAATGATTAAATATTGGTAATAATGTTGTGAAGAATTGTCTCAGCTACAACATTTCAAAATTTAGAAGAAAATTGATCAATATTTGCAGAGACACAATCATTTTCCGTAAATATGTTGACGTCATAATATGCAAATTCGTATTTTGAGTTCCAAGGTCAATATGATTATGTAAATATATACTTAATGGCCAAATGAGACATGAAAAAATGAGACATGAAAAAAAAAATGACAGTCCTTATTCATCCCGATGTACATTTTATACGCATGTTTTTGCCCATATATGCTATGTATTACATGAGCTAGCACGCACGGATATTTATCTTCAACGGACGCTCATTCCGTTATTAATAGTGATAAAGAGATGAACATGGTATCAAATTGTTCAGAAAATTATGAGGACTATCCTGTCAAAAACAAATTGAGGGGTAATTATTTTTCGTTCGGCCGTGACGAACGAAAACGTGCAGAAATGCGTGATTCGCGCGATTTTTTATGAAATGCTTATAATTGCCTGAAACGTATGCCAAAAAAATTTAAGACGATTTTGAGCAATTTAAAATTTTACGCGCGCGTTAACGCGCGCACAAACGCGTACGCGCATTTTTGCGCGCATTTATTGACCTGAAATTAACCGGACGGATATTGATCTTAATCCTGATAATTATAAATGAGAAATTCCTTTCCGTTATGAAGATATGATCATAAGTTGATTTTCACAAAATGGCGCCTAGATGACGTCACGGTGATCTTGAGTCTTTGAAAAGTCACGCAGTTCTAAGTTAGACTAATATCTATCATCATTACAAGTTTCATGATAATAGCTTTATTCATTCTTGAGATATCTTGCGAACAAATTCGAGGAAGAATAATAAGAAAAACTAGACTTTAATTCGTCACTTTGACGAATTAGGTGATACGTGCTATTTTGTTATCATGAAAGTGTGCCGATGATGATCTAATGATAATGATCATAAATACGATAAAGACCATCATTAAGAGTGGTATAGCGCCCCCTTCAGGTAATCGATAGAGATTTGTAAAATCAGTATTTCAGAAAAAGTCGCCTAACACGCTAACTAAGAAAATTCTGACATGTCGCCTTTAATTGAAATTTTCACTATGATGATGTCATCGAAATGATAAATGATGTACGTCAATATTGTAGATAATTTATTAGCTACGCCGTATCAGAATTTGGGAGAACATAGAGTACAAATAAGCTAGATAGTGCTCAAAGATCAATGTCATGAAGATTCATGATGTCAAAGAATTTCACCTTCCTTAGGCTTAACACGCAAATTAAGAAAATTCTGAAATGTGGCCTTTAATTGAATTTTGTACTATAATGACGTCAATAAAATAAAAAGCAGTGTGTATTGATTATGTAGGCAATTTCCTAAGCTACAAGATACCGCAATTTGAAAGAAAATCAGTCAATATAAGGAGAAATACACTAAATTTTCAAAAAATATAATGACGTCATAATATGCAATTTTGTAGTTTGACTTCCAAGGCCATTATGATGACGTCAAAATGTATTTAATGGCCAAATAAGCTATGAAATCATATTTCCGACTCATACTCTATCAAAATATGAAAAAAACTTGGCATTCCTTATTCATCCCAAAGGACTTTTTATAGGCATGTTTTTGCCCATATATACTATGTAATACATGAGCTTGCGCACAAGGATATTTATCTTGAACGGACGCTCATTTCGTTATTAATAGTGATAAAGGGATGAACATGGTATCAAAATGCTTGGAAAAATGTGCCAAACATGATGACAGAGAAAATTTGGCGATTATATGTTGCAAAATGCCAGAACGCGCAAAAAACGTGCGCGCATGCGCGTTTGAGGGATTTTTTGTCAAATGTGTCCATATGGCTTGAAACGTATGCAAAAAAAAATTGGGATGATTTGGAGCATTTTAATTTTTTGCGCGCACGTAAACGCGCGCAAAAACGCGTACGCGCGGATTTGCGCACGTTTTTTAATCTGAAATTGACCGGAAGGATATTGATCTTATTCATGATAAATATGAATGAAAAATTAGTTTCCGTTATGAAGATATGATCATAAGTTGATTTTCACAAAATGGCGCCTGGATGACGTCACGATAATTTTGTGTCTTTGAAAAGTCATGCAGTTCTAAGTTAGACTAAGATCTATCATCATTGAAAGTTTCATGACAATGGCTTTTGCCATTCTTGAGATATCCTGCGAACAAAATTTAGGAAGAATAATAATAATTTCTTCTATACAGACACAAAATAAATACTAGACTTTAATTCGTCACTTTGACGAATTAGGTGATACGTAAGCTATTTTTGTATCATTAAAGTGTGCCGATGATGATCTAATGATAATATTCATAAATACGATAATGACGATATTGATGATGATGTTTTTTGGTTTTAAATGACGATGACCATGATTAAAAGTGGTATAGCCCCCCCTTCAGGTATTCGATAGAGAATTGTTATATGATTAAACTATTAATTTACTAAACAAGCTCAAATTTTTGCCTGATTGCAGAGCCTACCAATCATTGAACTGATATTTCGATGCACTACATACGTAAGATAATGAACAAGTCTAGACTGGAATGTAGTATCAATCACCACCCATAGGCATAAGACACGTATTAAGCAAAAATCGAATGACGTCATCAAAATGAATAAATATTGGTAATAATCTTGTGAAGAATTGTCTCAGCTACAACATATCAAAATTTAGAAGAAAATTGATCAATATTTGCAGAGATACAATCATTTTCTGTAAATATGTTGACGTCATAATATGCAAATTCGTATTTTGAGTTCCAAGGTCAATATGATTATGTAAAAATATACTTAATGGCCAAATGAGACATGAAATCATATCTCCGACTCATACTCTATCTAAATATGAAAAAAAAATGGCAGTCCTTATTCATCTCGATGTACTTTTTATAGGCCTGTTTTTGCCCATATATGCTATGTAATACATGAGCTCTCACGCACGGATATTTATCTTCAACGGACGCCCGATCATTCCGTTATTAATAGTGATAAAGAGATGAACATGGTATCAAATTGTTCAAAAAAATATGAGGAATATCCTGTCAAAACAAATTGAGGAGTAATTATTTTTCGTTCGGCCGTGACGAACGAAAACGCGCCAAAATGTGTGTTTTGCGCGATTTTTTATGAAATGCCTCTAATGGCCTGAAACGTATGCAAAAAAAATTTAAGACGATTTTGAGCAATTTAAAATTTTACGCGCGCGTTAACGCGCGCACAAACGCATACGCGCATTTTTGCGCGCATCTATTGACCTGAAATTGACCGGACAAATATTGACCTTGTTCATGATAAAAATGAATGAAAAATTACTTTCCGTTATGAAGATATGAACATAAGTTGATTTTCACAAAATGGCGCCTGGATGACGTCACGATAAATTTGACTCTCTAAAAAGTCACGCAGTTCTAAGTTAGACTAAGATCTATCATCATGGCAAGTTTCATGATAATGGCTTTATTCAGTCTTGAGATATCCTGCGAACAAATTCGAGGAAGAATAATAATAATAAATAAATAATAAAAATCTTGACGAAATCAATAGGTGATACGTAGACTTCGTTACGTATCACCTAATAAATAATAATAAAGAAAAATCTTGACGAAATCAAAAGGTGATACGTATATTTCATACGTATCACCTAACTAGACTTTAATTCGTCACTTTGACGAATTAGGTGATACGTGCTATTTTGTTATCATGAAAGTGTGCCGATGATGATCTAATGATAATGATCATAAATACGATAAAGACCATGATTAAGAGTGGTATAGCGCCCCCTTCAGGTATTCGATAGAGATTTGTAGAATCAGGATTTCAGAAAAAGTCGCCAAACACGCTAACTAAGAAAATTCTGACATGTCGCCTTTAATTGAAATTTTCACTAAGATGATGTCATCGAAATGATAAAAGATGTACGTCAATATTGTAGATAATTTATTAGCTACACCGTATCAAGATTTGGAAGAACATAGAGTACTCATAAGCTAGATAGTGCTCAAAGATCAATGTCATGAAGATTCATGATGTGAACGAAATTCACCTTCCTTAGGCGTAACACGCAAATTAAGAAAATTCTGAAATGTGGCCTTTAATTGAATTTTGTACTATGATGACGTCAATGAAATAAAAAGTAGTGTGTATTTATCTTGAAGGCAATTGCCTCAACTACAAGATACCGAAATTTGGAAGAAAATCAGTCAATATTATGAGAAATACACTTAATTTGTCATAAATATGCTGACGTCATAATATGCAAATTCGTATTTGAGTTCCAAGGCCATTATATGATGACGTCACGGTGTCCTTAATGGCCAAATGAGACATGAAATCACATAGCTCCGACTCATATTCTATCACAATATGAAGAACCAAAATTGGGTTTCCCCGAGCATCCCAAAGAGCTAACATGGATTTTTTTTTATACAAGCATGTTTTTGCCCATATATGCTATGTATTACAAAAGCTAGTGCGCATGGACGTTTATCTTGAACAGACGCTCATTCCGTTATTAAAGGGATAGTTGAGTTCTGTTTTCAGACCGCAAATGCCTTCAAAGTGCATGGTTATTGCTCTTATTCTTATCTATGACATTTATAGTGCCCTTTTTGGACCTAAAATTGCTAAGAAGATAATTTTAGACCCCGAAATGTGTGAAATTTAGCCAATAACGATCATACCAATTCAGCTCCATTAAAAAAAAAATACCGTGACCGTTAATATAACAAACAAGAAAAAGCCAACAGAAAGCCAATATCGGCATTGGCTGAAATATTTCGTTTTTTCAACGGCTTTTTCAATTATCGAATATTTGTGGTGGTACACAAGTATTAGAAATCGTTATATTTATGGATATTTCAACCGTCTCTGAACCGATTTTGATCAAACAAAGATGATTTTGTCATTTAATCCCTTTAATAGTCATAAATAGATTGATTAAATTGTTCGGAAAAGTATGGGAAATATCATGAAAAGAAAAAAAGAATGGCGATTCTATGTTGCGTAAGGCAATAACGAACGAAAACGTGTGCGTGGTCGCGCGTGGTCGTGCGCCCGCTCAAAAGTTTGAAATGCTTAAAGGAATTGTATTATGAGAAATACTGTTTAACGCCATCGACGTCTTCTTTTGGGCAACTGCACTTAAACGAATGGACTTGATTAACTGGTCAGCGTGCGCTAGCGTTCGCGAAACAGACCGAAGTTCTCCTCACGCTTCGGTTTCGCGTATGTTGCACGGATGTGAATGCTGCGGACACGTCGTCCGTAGTCGTATTTTACCCGATTGGCCCCGCGTAGGGCCACGGGAAAGACACATAGTCTCGTCATGATACACTCCCTTTAAAATGACCTGAAACGTGTGCAAAATGAATTTGAGACGATTCTTAAGATTGTTTAATTTTGCACGCGTACTGACGCAAGGACGTACTATTGGAAATTGACCGTACTGATATTGACCTTGATCATGTTAAATATGAATGAGAAATGACTTTCCGTTATTAAGATATGATCATGAGTTGATTTTCAGAAAATTTCACAAAATGGCGCCTGGATAACGTTACGATGACCGAGCGTCGCTGAAAAGTCACGCAGTTCTAAATTGGACTTGGTTCTATCATCATGGCAACTTTCATGACATTGGCTTTAATATGAGATATCCTGCGAACAAATTCACGAAAGAACAATATAGAGATATCGACTGCTTTGAGAGGCCTGGCTGTTTTACGGGCTCAAGGGAACGTGCACATATCCTGCCATGCAGGGGCGGCGAATTCTTTTCATGGCCGGGGGGGGGGGGGGGACGACGAAATACGAGGGACGAGGGAGCAGTGGCGTAATGAGCAAAACGTTTGGGGGTGGGGGCAGAAAAAAAAATCTGCATCATCACCACCGCTCTTACATGTAACGCAGGCCCTGGCGGGTGTCAAGGGGCGGAGCCCCATGAAGCTCTGGGGTTTTAGGCATTTATTAAGGTCAGATGAGCATCCAGGGGGGGGGGGGCGGAGCCCCCTGAAGCTCAGGTGTTTTTATATTTTAGATATATTTACGGTCAGATGAGCATATTTTTATACCTTAGTTGTGACACTGGCATGCAGGTCACTAAGTGGAGTTGGGTCCAGGGGGCAGAGCACCCGGATGCTCAGGGAAATCAGGGACGTTTGTAAATCACTGGTATCGAATTAGAAATAAACCACGTTTGAATTTCATTTGGGGGGAACTGCCCCCAAAGCCCCCCGCAAGTGCAAGGGAGCAACAGTGAATGAGAGTGGTGAAGGTGACGGAAGTAACTACCCCTCACAGGTTTTTGAAGTTTTTTGTATTAAAAAAATACAGTCTTAGCAAAACTATAGTATAAAAAACAAGCAATATACTTTTTATACTTCACTTATCTCGGTATTTACTTGTACATTTTGAAGGATATTTTGCGAGGGAGCATAGCTCCCGAGTGAGAAAATGTTTGCATTTTTATTTGTCTTAACACTGCACTCTTGGGCCTTCCAGAGCCTAAAAGTGTGTTGCAGTCTTTAGTAAGTATTTGCTATACTTTTTTTTTGCACTTTTCACATTTTGAGGGGGGGGGGGGGACGGACGATCCCCCCTAAACAAATTAAGGGGGGGAGGACTATTAACTGGTAGGCGGAAGTCACGACTTCAGTTTCGACCGATCAGATTGCTAGATTTCTAAAGTGAGGTATGTACAAATAAATAAAGAAAAGCAAAGACAAATCTTGACGAAATCAAAAGATGATACTTACTACGTAACGTACGTATCACCTAAAGAAAAACATATCAATAATAATGATAATAATGATAAGCGTTTGCGTGAGTCATGTCACTGTTATAAAAGGCTTTTTAATAAGTCTATACACTCTGTACTTGATTGACAGCGATGCCGGGTGCTCACTCTCATACAAAAATTGGACGCATGATGCAACATATCAATTTATTTTCATTCTTCGTTTTTCTTCCTATAATGAGATACAGCTAGTTGCACATTTATCTTAAACAAAATATTGACGTGATGGTTTAAATAACAAGAATAATAATTAGATATGTGTGTCAAAAAAAAAATTATCCTGCATATTCACTTTATTATTATGTATTTAAGTTCGGCTTTTTCTTTGCCAAATATAATTGATTTTCTTCCTTCTTTATTGTTTTCAAAACGGTACACTGTTAAAACCCGCGCAACGAAACATGTGTTATATTTGTGATATCTTAATTTGCATTGTGCATGTTCTTGATATTGAATTCTGTATATCTGATGTAATAATGCATATTTATGTATTACATCATTAACTAATAAGTTAAAATTATCACTTTTTATTAATTCAAAGGCTCTTATCTTCCTGAAAATGAAATGAAATAACATAACAAAGGAATAAGTAAAATATAATAAAAGTAATAATTAAAGGCGATTTGGTAATTATGCTAAGCAATATGATATTTTCGTAATGTAATCAAATTTAACGTGTTGTTAGGTAGGAAAATCCATATTGTTTGTGTTTCCTAGCACCAGTTAATGTAAGCAATACGCATGCTGATGATTGGATTACACTTATTCGTAACAGATGGATGCATTTGTAACGAAGCACTTCACAAAGATTGTTGTGCATTGCATTTGATCCATTACGAAAATGGCCAATTAATTCCTGCCAAGAAGTGGGTCGAGTGTGGCAAATGTAATAGTCTTGCCAAAGGACGTCAGTGATTTGGCAGGTTTTTGAACCCGTACCTTAGGCCAAAAACAAAAATTGTTTGGTTGTCCTCGATTGCTTTTCTGGAGTAGGGGCGGGTGGGGGGATTTTTTTAATTTTTTAATTTTAATTTAATTTTTTTAAATTCATTTCTTGTGTTTTTTTTTTTTTTTTTAATATTTTTTTTCTCCATACAAACAAAAAAAAATCATTGGGATTGTCAACCGTTTAAACAAACAAAGTCTATAAAACACTTTAATATGGTAAAAGACTAGTTTAATTTACAATGAATATCAAGACCAACACGAAAAGTATTTTGGGCTTTGAAATACAGCACCTTTTAAATCTCCATTGTACTACTTATAGCTACTTGCGCCCTCTATGTAGCAAACAATGCCTAATCGGTGACCATTGGTCCCCCATGATCCTCTTTATCTTATATTAACTGAGAGCTGATTTGATGAGATAACCACCTGTCCAGTGACCTTGCAAGGTGGTCTAATCCCTCCTTTAAACTAGTACAGATGGGCTTTAAAATGAGTTTAAGAATGATCAGAACCTGATTTGAATGAACAGCATTTTGACATAGAAAAATAAAAATGGCAAGTTTAGTAAATACCTAATTGCGTACTGAAAGACCAAATTGGCAACGGGACGCATTTTGATCCTTGGAAATGCATAAAATGTTATGTTTGGCATTTAAGATCGCTCCCCCAAACAAATTAAATTACAAAAAAAAATACAAAAAAAATAAATGAATAAAAAAAAAAAAAAAATTGAATTAAAAAAAAAAAAAACAAACAAATACGAGCGGACCGAAAATGACGAGCTGGCGGTCGAGGACAACCAAACCATTTTGTTTTTGTTGGTCTTATGGTTCGCGCAGTCTGGAGATTTATCCGCTATATTAAGGGGCAAAAACCCCAATTTTGAGATTTTTGAGACATGGGATTGATGTTGTAAAGGTCGTTGGGTGTCAACGTGTTCAGGGCACCTTCCTCCACGATAATATATTGAGCAACCGTCACCTCTTATCCAGGCAGCAAGGTGCTAGAATAACGACATATCCGAGTATGCGGCTAGGTGCTTTAATACATTCTATCTGGTGTATTTTCCATTGGCGAAATAACATTTTTTATTACCATAACAACGTGTACTTTCTAAACGCCAACAATTTGGAATTACATTATACAGTCAAACCTGTCCATAGCGGTCACCCAAGGGAAACACAAAAGTGGTCTTTGTAGACAGGTGGCCTTTGTAGACAGGTGGTATTTGTAGACAGGTGGTCTTTATAATAATAATAATAATACAAATAATAAGTCTTGTTTACCCATGGTAGCCTCATCAGTATCCATACTGTTCTCCCTGAGGGCCATGCAATCATATTATTACCCCGGTCATCGGATTCAGGCTTACCCGCATACAATGTATGCACATTCTCCACTCCCTAGGGAACATTCCAGCCAGTGCATCATTTTTACCAGCGCACACTTGCTAATATCTAAGCACTTTAGCTTTCGCATCCTACCGGGTACCCATTTAACACCTGGGTGGAGAGTGGCAAATGTAGATCAATGTCTTGCCGAAGGACATTAGTGCCGCGGTGGGACTTGAACCGCAGACCTTGTGATCCACAGTCCGGTGACATATTCACTCGTCCACGACACCTTAGGTTCCTTTAGTACATGATTTAATAAGAAACCATTTTCAAGGGAAACAACAAATGTGGCCTTTGTAGACAGGTGGTCACTAAAGCTATGGTCACAAATCAGAGCAGGGACCGACCGATCAGTAGTCTGCTCGGTCGCTGCTGGAATTTAGGCATCGCCCAGCAATTAGGTCGGTTCCCGGTTCCATGACTGCTACCATGATATTTCAAATGTATTTTTGAAGATTATTTGGATTAAACAAAAAAAAAAAAATAGTCTCCAGAATTGTACAACAAAAGTTATACATTATGCTACGGTCACAAAGGTTCGTACGAATCTCCCTGTTTTTCCATTGTCTTCCCGAATTTCCATTGTCTGAAAATCGTTCGTACGGCGTTCGTAGCCGTTCGTAATGGCATTTGTGACCGAGGCTTTAAATGACCGCCATTTTTTACAGCAGCATATTGTCAAGGTACTCCACCTTGAAATCGTACAGGGAGGTGCCCTGAATAGGTTGATACCCAACAACCTTTTACAGCATTCCATGTCTCAAGAACCTGCTTTGTCCTCTGGGTACTAGGCAACAACACCTCTATATGTCATTGTTAAAACGTTTACTTTTAGCTCTTAGTAAATTTTGAATAATAATGCAAGGCTCGGGAATCACATAAGAAAGAACATTGTAAGGTCAGACACACACAGACGCACATCGATCAAAAAGTAAAATTGACACAGCATGTATACAAGTGAAAGTAAGAGGGATGTTGCACAGTCGGTTATTCTAGAAAAGAAAGTCAATAATAAATATCAAATACCTGGTTGTACACATGTAAATAGCGCGAATAGGGCCAGTTCTAATGCCAATGAAGTCATTTTTGTAAAACACACGCATTGGGATTATCCAATTGAATCAAAATTCTCACAGCGTATGCTAATAAGCTGATTTTGCCTATCCTTTGCTTTCCTCACGAACGACGCTCCCAGCTCAATTCCCTCTGTCTTAATTGTAGATACCAATCAACTATATCGTGCAGCTTTTCTATGGTGCAGGTTGCAGCATGTGTTAGTGCGGCGGTAAATGGTATTTCCTTAGCCTCGCAGTTACTTTGAAATTGCTTCATAGAATTTAATATGTATAGGCTCCCGAAAGCAAAATACGTAGGCTGAGCAGGACAACACAGTGCGTGTGGGCTTGCCCGTGCGCGCATATTTTTTGTACACATTACTGTTTAGCCACTTCAGTCAAATATACTGTGCAAACGACTGAAGACAGAGGTTAGCATTACCCTTAGCAGTTTTGTTGGATTGCTGGAGTGTACATGTGTACATACTCGTTATTTGTTTCGGGTTAAATCTATCCCCTCTTCTCTTTCATTATGTATTTCGTTGTTCTCCTTCAATCTATCCTCTTCTCTTTTGTCATGTATTTCTTTTCTTTTCTTCAATCTATCCTTTTTCTCCTTCGTTATATATTTCTTTGTTTTTCCTTCAATCTATCCCCCAGTTCTCCTTCGTTAACGGGCCAAGCATGCCAATATCGGTACAACTATACAACTATACTACTACGCGACTATACGTCTTACCAGTCGTCCAATTAGAACGCAGAAAACTGTACATCTCTACAACAAGGCGCGGATCTATAATGGGGGCCCCCATGGCAAAAAGAAAGCAGGTAAAAATTAAAATGGTTGCGTAATTTGTACCCCCCTGGCCAAAAAAAGGGGGAAAAAAAGAGTCTTTTCCCCGACCTATTTTGTTAGTTTTACATACTTTTTCAAAAATTCATAACTTTCCGATCAGTTTCCGATTTTGCTCAAACCTTTTTTGATTGGTTTGTCTGATTTTCCTGCATCTATTGAAAGTAAGGGTGTGTTCAAGCGATTTTTCGAAGCTAGAATCACAAACATGAATCACAAATCAAAACGCTGTTACAAAACAAGGTCACTGCGGGAAAGCGTTCAAGCGATTTTCCATTAACGCTGATTCTAGCTCATTTCAAAGAAATGAGCTAGAATCAATAACATAAGGAAAGACAGAAAGAGAAAGTGATAGAATTATTAAAACAAAGAATAACACAAGGAAGGTGATAAAAGGAAGTAACACAGAATAACATAAGGAAGAACAGAAAGGGATCGTGATAGAATGATGAAATCAAAGAATAACATAACGTAAGAGAAAGTGATATAATGATTAAAACAAAGAATAACATAAAAGAAGATGATAGAAGGAAGAAACAAAGAATAACACAAGGAAAGACAGAAAGAGAAAGTGATATAATGATTAAAACAAAGAATAACAAAAGAGAAAGTGATAGAAGGAAGAAACAAAGAATAACACAAGGAAAGACAGAAAGAGAAAGTGATAGAATGATTAAAACAAAGAATAACAAAAGAGAAAGTGATAGAAGGAAGAAACAAGGAATAACACAAGCATAGGCAGAAAGAGAAAGTGATAGAATGATTAAAACAAAAAATAACAAAAGAGAAAGTGATAGAAGGTAGAAACAAGGAAAGAAAGAAAGAGAAAGTCGATATAATGATTAAAACAAAGAATAACATAGGAGAAAGTCATTGAATGATGAAAACAAAGAATAACATTATGAAATACAAAAAGAGAATGTGATATAAGGAGAAAACAAAGAATAACATAAGGAAGGACAGAAAGAGATCGTGATATAATGATGAAAACAAAGAATAACATAAGAGAAAGTGATAGAATGATGAAAACAAAAAATAACAAAAGAGAAAGTGATAGACGGTAGAAACAAGGAAAGACAGAAAGAGAAAGTCGATATAATGATTAAAACAAAGAATAACATGAGAGAAAGTCATTGAATGATGAAAACAAAGAATAACATTATGAAATACAAAAAGAGAATGTGATATAAGGAGAAAACAAAGAATAACATAAGGAAGGACAGAAAGAGATCGTGATAGAATGATGAAAACAAAGAATAACATAAGAGAAAGTGATAGAATGATTAAAACAAAACATAACATAAGAGAAAGTGATAGAAGGAAAAATAAAAAAATAATTTAAGGAAAGACAGAAAGAGAAAGTGATATAATGATTAAAACAAAGAATAAGATAAGAGAAGGTGATAGAAGGAAGAAAAACAGAATAACATAATAAAAGACAAGAAAAGAACAGGAAGAAACAAAGAATAACATAATGAAGAACAGAAAGAGATCGTGATAGAATGATGAAATCAAATAATAACATAACGTAAGAGAAAGTGATATAATGATTAAAACAAAGAAAAACATGAGAGAAAATGATAGAAGGAAGAAACAAAGAATAACATAAGGAAGGACAGAAAGAGATCGTGATAGAATGATGAAAACAAAGAATAACATAAGGTAAGAGAAAGTGATATAATGATTAAAACAAAGAAAAACATGAGAGAAATGATAGAAGGAAGAAACAAAGAATAACAAAAGAGAAAGCGATATAATTATACAAACAAAGAATAAAATAAGAGAAGTGATAGAAGGAAGAAACAAAGAATAACATAAGGAAACACAGAAAGAGAAAGTGATAGAATGCTTAAAAGAAAGAAGAAATTACATAAGAAAAGGTGATAGAGGGAAAAAACAAAGAATGACATAAGAATAGAAGGAAGAAACAAAGAATTACATAAGGAAAGACAGAAAGAGAATGCTTAAAACAACGAATTACACAAATAAAAGGTGATAGAAGGAAGAAACAAAGAATAACAAAAGAGAAAGCGATAAAATTATAAAAACAAAGAATGACATAAGAGAAGGTGATAGAAGGAATAAACACAGAATAACATAAGAATAGAAGGAAGAAACAAATAATAACATAAGGAAATACAGAAAGAGAAAATAATAGAAGAAACACAAGAAATAACATAACGGAACAGGCCACGATAAAGAGCATGGTATTGTGAACGCAAATTGCATGAAAAGCAGGCGCGCGGTTTTTGCCCAAACGTACTCAACTGCCCATGTTGACTACAATTAAAAATCTTTTAGATTGCACTCGGCGATATACATGCATGCAGTAATCTAAAACACCTCCCTGGTAACACTATGAACATGACGGACAACGAAAGAGGACAAATATACAGTTCCTCATTCTACCCTCAACAATAGGCCATTTTCGTAATGTAACCAAATTTAATGCATAAGTCTTTGTGAAGTGCCACAATACAGATTATTTCATTCACCTGATAAGAATAATAGTATTTCAATAGACAAAATCTGAACTGCATGCATTAATTGTTGCCAGGTTGGACAAATGATGGCTTGACCTTAATATATGCAGTTGCATTCTGACTATTGAAATACTATTATTCCTATCAGGTGAATGAAATAATTTGTATTGAGGCACTTCACAAGGACTTATGCATTAAATTTGGTTACATTACGAAAATGGCCTATTGCTGTGGTAGAACATCCCTTCACTGCTATTATGTACAAATGTACAATGTCATCATTATACCTAATTTTAGTTATTGGATAAATTCATTGCTTATTTTAAAATCTTCCATGTGTTTTGAATATCGTTTTTATATAGAGTTAACTGGTTCGTAAAGTATTTTTTTGCTGCTAATCGTATTGTTTTAGTTTAAATATTTTTATAACTGGTGTATCTAGCTTTTGCCTGTTCAGTACCTTTCATTTGACATTTATAGTATAAGTTATTTTTTCTGTTAATTGAACGTAGAAGTGATTTAGAAATCCATGGAAGTCTCGGTGGTTTTTGTGAAGGTAGTTCCTCTGTCTTTAACTTTAGGAATGTGAATATCTAATTGATTATGAAATATGTTAAGGAAATTATTAAAAGTTAAATTTACGTCATTATTATCGTAAACACACGACCAGTCAGCAGAGTCTAAAGATGCGCCAAGAATGGCAATGTTTTCATGGTTAGGTCTGCGTCTTGATGGTCTATGATGATTAACTAATGAGTGCTTAAGGGTAAAATGTGACACAATAGGAAAATGATCCGTTATATCAGATAGAATTACAAAAGAGTCTGGGGGTAGGAAGAGTATTGCAAAAAACATTATCAATACGGGTGGCGGAGTAATTTGTCATACGGGTGGGTTTCGATATCAAAGGCAAAAACGAGGCAGTCAAAAATATTTTAAGAAATTCATGGGATATATTGTTGTTATTATGCTTTAAAATATCAAATAAGATCCCCCATTATGAAAACATCTTTGTTTACAAAAAGTGGATTCCTTAGTAAATCTGTAAGGTACACTATGAAATCATTTAAAATTGAACTTGGAGGTCTATAAATAATACCAATGATTATATTTTTAGTATCCGGAACATTGATTTCGATAAAAAGAGACTCCAGTGTTTCGTTCATCACATTAATTTCATTTAGAATTGAATAGTCGTACTTGTGTGAAACGAAAAATGCAACACCCCGCCGGGTATGTTTTTTTTCTATTATTGACAACAAGATCATAACCATCTAATGCAAACGGTAGGTTTGATTCACTGGATAACCAGGTTTCCGTAAGTCCTATTATGGAAAATGACTGTTTGGATGGGTTATCTAATAATAATAAAAATTCTTCAAAGTGTTTATTTAAGCTTGTAATGTTTAAATGCAATAGAAAAAATATGTCTAAAGCAAATTCCGTAACGAGGTTTTTAAATTGGGAGTCGGTTACATATTCAGATGGGCTTTGAATTTGGTAATGATCAGGGTAAAACTCTAAAATTTCTGTCGATGAGTTTATATTATTTGCTACAAACTGGTTACACGCTACATTAGTTGAAGAGTCATCATTCGCGAGATTTGTTGATGAAGGGTTAAATGAATGAAAAAGGTCACCACCATTTGAAGAATAGAATGGCATATCAGCTAACTGGGCCATTGAAGTACAGTCAAGATCTCAATATAACATTGCACTTTCGGCTTTGGGTTTATAGCAATAAGCAAGCAATTGGGCGATAGAAGCGTCCTGCATAGAGACACAGTAACAACAGTTTTACATATGGACAAGTACAGATACAAAAAACACGTGAATACAGAGAACAGAACAATGACAACATATAACAGAGAAGGGATTGCAAGAAGGACTTGACACAAAGAGAGGAAAAAAAGTACATGAAGGTACAAGTAGAGACTACATTCCACAGAAGTCCTCGTAGGCAGAGCGAACGAACGAGCCAATGAACAATAGGGACTTTTAGATTCGCAAGAAGACAATGGAGATTGCTACGATCGACGTCCTTTTAACTCATAGCCTGCCATGAGGCTGCATGCACGCTACCTATTGAGTGTCATGTGCGTGCGTGCACACTTTCGTAGTAGCGGTTATTGTTCATGCTCATTGGGCTGTGCTGTGTGTTTTGCACTCGCCATTCATAGATCCATCGCGTTAATCAGATTATCTCAAAAACAACCTGGCACAATGGGGATTAGCCCTGTGACACGATAAGAGTTAATGCACTGCCTTGAATGGACGTCACACGGATCAGTCCACGCAAATCTAAAAGTCCCTAATAACAAATGTGGAGCATCTTAGCATGTTCCTGGCGAGATGCCCAGTATAAATATAATAATAGTGTATAATATTATAGGAAATACACTCAATGTAAATAGATGCGCTCATTGTAATACAAACAAAAGTAAACCATGCGATAATAAAAGTTTAACTGATTGAGAATTCAAATATAAAAATATAACAAGGTGAAAGCATGCAAGCAAAAACAATTACACATTGAAAGAAAAAAATACGAAAGGGTGAATGCATGCAATAAAAATGTAACATCTAGTACATTCAGCTTAATTGACAATAAAAAAAGAAAGGGTAAAAAGCATGCTAGACAATTTAACATCGAGTAAGTTCAGCTTAATTGAGAATAAAAAAATAAAAAAGAAAAGGTGAATGCATGCAAGAAAATCCAACAGCGAGTACCTTAAAGGTAATACAAAGTTTTGGTATGGGGTCATGAATTTGGTTCAAATGATCATATTGGAAGCATATAAGATCCTACAATATGCAGTGATCGTTGTCGCGGTCGAAATCAACTCTAAAGTTATACAATTGTAAATAATTAACACTTTATGTTAAATAGCTCACTCTCAAGGTCAAGATATTAATTAAGCTATAAAACAATGTTTATTGACTAAAATCGACCGATAAGCTATTCTCGTTCGGAAGTTAAATACCACAACTACATACTCTGAGATTTCCATGGTCGCAGCTACCATTGTACGGCCGTAGGAGCTATTTGAAATTTATCTAAATTTACCGGGAGCACCGGTAAATCTTTATATTCAATTTTTCTCGAAAGCAGAAGTGTTTTAAGAGCTAAAATTTCTGGTGTTTTTAATACATCCACAGGGGCATCCAAATATATCTAAATTGTAAAGAATCACTATCCACCCATTTTTCAAAATTTCCCAAAACTTTGTAATACCTTTAAGCTTAATTGAGAATAAAAAAAAAAGAAAGGGTGAAAGGATGCAAGACAATTTAAGTTCAGCTTAATTGATAATAATAAAGAAAAATGAAAAGTAAAGGTAAATGCATGCAAGACAATTCAACATCGAGTACGTTAAGCTTAATTGAGACTCAAAAAAAGAAAGAGTGAATGCATGCAAGACAATTCAACATCGAGTACTTTAAGCTTAATTGAGAATTTAAAAAAAGAAAAGGTGAAAGCATGCAAGAGAATTCAACAATGAATATGTTCGGCTTAATCGAGAATATAAATTTATAAAAAAAAGAAAGGATGAAAGCATGCAAGACGATTTCAAATAGAGTATTCTTAATAACTGATAATTTACATATGAAATGATGAGAGCATGTTAGAGAATTTAACATTTAAACAGTGTAATTTGAAAATGTACAAATGTAAAGGTGAAGTCATGCAACAAAATCTAACATTGAATAGGCTCATTTGAGAATTTACACATGAAATGGTGAAAATATGCAAGAGAATTTATCAACGAGTATGTTCGTCTGAATTGAGAATATAAATGTATAACAAATAGAAAGTATGAAAGCATGCAGGACGATCTCGCAAAGAGTAGTCTTACTTATTAAGAATTTACATATGTAAAGGTGAAGTCATGCAAGAAAATTTAACATTGAATAGGCTCATTTGAGAATTTACATATGAAATGATGAAGGCATGCAACAAATTCACATTGAATACGTCTTACCTCATACCAGATTTCTACTGAAGTGGGTACTCCTTGCAAGAAAGAAAAATAGCTGAAGATTATAGAAAGGACATTGAGGAATGTGTTACCCAAGAAAGCCCCGATAATGAAACAGATCATTGCTTGCTGTATGATAACCTGTCAATAAGTACTTGATTACAAAGACAAATAATTCAGCTTCGGAGGAAACACAACTATTTAAAACAAGGCAAGACCTGACGAATTATAAATTGTGCTTGATAATTGTTTTAGGTACCTTCAAACTGCTGAAAGGGTAAACACTTATATAAGGAATTTTGGTCAATTCTTTGTAGGTACATGAATGAATGACATTAGGGACTTTAAGATTCGCACGAAGACAATGTGCTAAGGTCGACGTCCTGTTAATGCACTGCCTTGAATGGACGTCACACGTATCAGTCCACTTAAATATAAAAGTCCCCTATTAGCAAAAGTCGACTGAGTCGACATTGTGAATGTATGAATAGTCACTGAGAGTAGGAATTTGTAAAAAGAGAAGAAAAAAAATACATAGTCATCGCATGGACCCTAGTTAGGAATGAACTGCTTAAATTTGCTAGAATAAGCAAATTTTGATATACAACTAAAAAAAAATAGAAAAAATGACTGTAATACGATGTACTGATAATAAATACATATATAGAGTATAACCAAATTCATAAGGATTGTATTGTGCTTTAGTGCACGTATATAAACAGAATCAAGAGTGAAGCATTTCACCCTATATAGCTTTAAGAACAGCAATATGGCAACCGTCAATTCCGATTTTAGTGGTTGCACCATGGTTGCATAAATATTAAGTTCAGAGACATATGAGGGTGAAATATCTGAATACCAGAAGAAGAGAATGGTTCTTAAGCTGTAAAGGTGTAATTACGCCGGGGAGTTGTAAGAGGCTTCCAGATTATTTATATACACGTACCATTTTAAATGCACGTGATACGAAGTTTTATACAGATCTATTTGTACCACCGTTACTGTTGAAAAATGAAGAAAAAAAAGCTATGCAAGTTATATGAGCCAATATCATTTGGGTCTTTTTCTTAACTGTCAAAATTCAAACATGGCTTCGTTTGCATTGCAATGGTAGAGTACCGTATATGTATCCAATGTGGTTGAGAAAGGAAGCCAAAACGTAGAACTTAGAATGTTCTCTGCCACATTGCATGTGGCAGGACAACAATTGCCGTTGGGTTCCAGGGGGCGGATGAGCGTCTAGGGGCCCGCCTTAGGGCCCTAGGTGGAAGCTTAGGGGTTTTAGGCAATACATTACGGTCAGATGAACATCCAGGGGCCCGCCTGAGGGCCCTAGGTGGAATCCAGGGCACTAGTGCCTCCGGAAGCTCAGGATTTGTAGGCATTTATTTTGATATGTCATTATTTTGTGACACTGATAGGTCACTATTCTTTCATTCTTTCTCTCCTTCTTTCCATTTCTCTTTAATATACTTTTTCAAAAAAAGTGTGGAGGGGCCCCGCCGTTCAACGGGCCCTGACATGTAGACCTCTAAATAAGTATATTTCTTGCCTGACTGTAAGTTTAGGAATTTGTCATTTTCCAACAAACGCATACAAAAGTATAATTTACTAAAAAGTGAGAAAAATCTCGGAAAATTACGTAATTTCAGCAGCATTTGTAAATCACCGGTATCGAATTTTATTAGTTGTCCTGGCTTTTTGGCAGGGTCGGGGGGAGGCAAGGGCTTTTTGCCCCCACCCCCCCCCCCCCCACCCCCGATTCACAACTTGTTGGCGTGAAAATGGCAACTTATATCCACTTTTGTTTTCTTCCTCTCATTTCCTTCCCCTTTTCTCCTCTTTTATTTCTTTCTTTCCCTTTCCTTCCTTCCCTCTTATTTTTTTTGATAGGGGGGGGGGGGGGGGGGAGGCAACAGGCTGGAGTGCAAGGCCCTTTCTGCCCCCGATCTCCTTCTTCCCCCTCCCCATTTTATTTTCTTCTTCCTCATCTTTCTTTCCATTTCTCTCCTTTTTTTTCCCTTTCCCTCTCCATTCTTTTCCTTCTCTCTCTCTCTCTCCCTCTCTCTTTTTATGCGGGGGTGGGGGGAGGCCCGCTCGCCCCCCCCCCCCCTGATCGCGCTGGCTCTTGTACTCATTCGGTGGAAATACTATGTGTGATCGAATCTCTTTGAGTGTAACTTGGAAAAGCGCCCACTCCCGGCGAAATACGAATAACTCTGCTTTTCGATATACAGTTTTTATTGATAGACAGTGTTTATCGAGAGAAACTATGTTTATCGAGTGATAAACAGTGTTTCTCGGCGATAAACAGTGTTTATCTGAGTTATTGGCCAAACAGCGCGCCATAAACGTGTCTACAAACTCTAACTTGTCGAGACCAATAACACAACGGATACATCATTCAATATCTATTAAACAGTAAGAGGCAAAACTGTTCGCCAACAAGCGGATAAACTGATTGTTTTAACGATAAGTGTTAATCTATCTGCGTTTTAAGTGTTTGAATATGTAACTCCTAAACATATATTTCATTGGATTTGTGGACCAAAAACATTTTAGTAAACAAACGCAGTGCACCTAACCTTCTGTTAAAAAAAACCCAAAGTTCGAAGAAGATTGTCCAATTTTGATATGCTTGAAGTGCCAGATAAATATCATCTGTTTGTTCAAATTTGAAGCACGAACACTTTTTAGTTCTAGAAGATGAACAACAAAGTGTAAATAATTTGGAATATCAAACATTTGTATACATCACTGAATGATTTTATCAATTGCAATCAAGTAGTGATATCGATTCAGGTCTTAAGTCAACATTTGCCTCGTTAGACAATTCTGTTATCGAAAAATAACAATTTTCATAACTCTATGCTCTTAATGAAAAGGCATACTCCCAAGAGACATAACAATGATGTTTAGGTCTTTTATATGATTCTGTTCAGGTTGGGAATAAAAAAAAGAAGACAATTCGGTCATGCAAGGAGATGGTGCAACCATTTAAACGTTACTAAACATTACAAAGGAACGTGGTAAGTCAATGGATTGGTTAATAACATTATTAGGCTATTGGCGCATTCTCAAAAACTTCAAAGCAGTCAGAATGAAATTATACTGGGATGTTGGCCTTAAGGATATTGCCAAAATGCCTCACAATCATATTTCTTTGCAGAGTTTAGGGGTCATTTTCTAATTTTAAACGTTCAGATGCATTTTGTTAATCAATTTATTTTTCTATTACCGTAGTGGTTCAAACCCTTTCTTTAGTTTTGGAGATTTGTGTAGTCATGTCAAAGAATTGTTATCATGTCTCTGTCATGAGAATGATAAATTTCAGGGCATTTCACAGGTCAAAGATGCGAAAGAGAATTTTTTCTTCAAACATGTTCCTTAAAGCTGATATTCTAAGCAAATAAATATCCCTTAATTTAGTACCTACCTATTTAAAAGTTTTTCAATTACATAGTATATCACAACAAAATTCTGGCTACTCGAAATCCTTCATTAAAATGTCGAAAATATCCGCCTCTCTTTGCATACCAAATCAGTCACGGCGCTGGTCTACTATATATGACATCACGTCCGTCCGGGAAAGAGTATATTCACGTACCCGGATGTTCCATAGAAAGCATGTGCAAAGAGATACGATTTTCTGCTTAATTTGTTTCACGGGCTGAATATCCAAATAAATCATAATTCTATGTACAATTCTTTACCTTCCCCTAGTATTTCATAGTATTAATATCAATTCTCTTTCTAAAAATTATGACATATACATGCCAACGATGTGCTATGAGTCGATATTTTCACCATGTAATTTTTGTTTTGGTATTGAAATCGGCCCAGGCACGGAATGAACAGTAGCTGTCTGGTAA